>CALNHX010004755.1:0-120489 GCA_940337035.1 Agriotes lineatus
CATCTAGAATAAGGTTATGTAAATAGGCAACCCAAAATACATTTCACTTTTTATGCACTAGGGTTTGTAAAGAACTTTTTATGCACTGCTTTTTAAAAAGTGGAATTTTACAAACTAACTAACGTGTTTAAAGTATCTACTTTAGACACGGTTGTAGAAAAAAGTGTTTAGATGCCATGGCAATGAAGTGACAGTTTAGCATATCATCATCAATCAAGCAGTATAATTTCACATTTTACTGACGTTGAAGAAAAAATTATCTCCGCTGACAACTTTATCTGCTGCTCTACAGCGGCAGATAAAGTTATTATCTCCGCTGACGAGATAAAGTAATTTTTTTCGGATTTTGTTCACAACATTGTAAATAATTTGTTATAAACGTAACGTATACTATCCATTCACAAAATTCGTGAACTGTCAAAACGCTGTTAAATTGGTACCTTGTTTAAATTCTGTTATGGAACTTCTGCTTGCTGATTTTGGCAGCACTGAAATGTTTGAAGTTTAAAAACGTGACTTATGTTACACTTTCTTGTAAAATAATAATCTCCCAAATTCCTTTATTTTTGTGCATATACTTCAATTGATGAACAGAAACGATAGAGGGTTTTATTATTGGAAAGGGAAAAACTGCTATAGTTGATTATTACAAGGAAAAAAAATATGGTGTAATACACTCACACAACTTCCTTTTACAGTGTTTTTATAATTAGTCAAAAATTTCATTTTTAATTTTTAACCATTTGTCAAAAATTTTCAAAAATTACAAATTCTACAAAAACGGTACAAAATAGAGCGTTAGTTGAAGAGACAAATTTTCTCTAGAATTTTAAGGTGAATTGAAAAATGTAATAATATACCGGGTGTTTTATTTGAAATAGGAGTTAATAACAAAAATAGAAAAAAAACAAAAGAAACCCACTTTAGAAGTATTCAACTGGAAAATCATTTATTTCACATCAATACACATTAAAAATGTAGTAAAAATGTAAAGTTTAAAAAAAATCGTTAGAACCGTTTTTGAAAAAATCGAAAAAAACTGAAAAATTACAAGAGTAAACACCTACTTCCGGTTATGCGATTTTCTTCAAAAGCTTGCTGTCTCATCTACATAGTATAGAAAACTTATATATGAAGTTTCAACGCCATACCTCTTTTCGTTTTTGAGATATTCTGTTCACAGACAGACACACACACAAACACACACACAGACAGACACACAGACAGACCAATGAAAAAAATATGTTTTTTGGGTTCAGGGGACTCTAAAACGTGAAGATCTGTTGAAAACTCAATTTCTAATTTTTGGGGTGAATCCAATACTTCCTTTATTGTAAAAGGAAGTAACTAGAAGAAATTAGTTTTGACTTTTGACACATGTAACATAACTTTAAGTTTAAATATTACTAGAAATCACTAGATCCGAAGTACATTCCCAAAAAAACTGTAATTTCCAGGTACACTCAACAAATATTTAAAAAATTTGACATTGACAGTTTATGAGTTTTGTGAATGGATAATAAACGTAAACAAAAAATACTGTATGTTATTCGGAGCAAAAGTATCTTTATGTGGCTCGGCTGTACTTATCTGCCTCGTAAGCTTGGCAGATAAACCGTCCGGCCACGCCACATAAAGTATAACTTTTTCTCCTAATAACATAATATACAAAAATATTTACTGTTTTTGTTTCAATGGTGTTATTTAATTTTCCTAAAATTTTAAACATTATGTACAATTTCTGGTTTTTTCAAACCTCAACATTCTAGTGTTAATACGGAATTTTCTTTTTAATTTGTAAATAACAAATTAACATCAACTGTTTCAATTGTATTCAATTGATGTAAACAATTTAATATACGGAAAGTCTTGCATAAGCAATTTCTAACAAAAATGTTTAATAAACAATAACATTATTACGTGATCCCAACTTTCAAAATATTTCAATCTTGTTAAAATATGAAAAGTTATTGCACACACTACCTGTGCGTAGTTATATAAAGAGATATATTTATATATTGACCCTTCACGCCAGCTGGCGGTGTATGAGTCGCTCATCATCCTGAGCTCTTCCGATTCATTTTACACGGTGAATCACTCCGTATTTCTCCGCTAGTTCTTTCCCTTAGAGGTCTTTGTGTGTTTTGGCTGCTTCAACAATTTTTCTCCATTTCTTTCTTTCCATTATCTTGTCCTTCCATTGTGTTATCTTCATTTTCCGTATGTCTTGGATTACTTGGTCTTCCCATCTGTTTTTAGGCCGTCCTCTTGGTCTTGTTTCTTCTGGTTTCCATTTTAGATTTAATGCTTCTGAATCCTTTCTCTGTACGTGTCCAAACCATCGTAGCCTCTGTGATTTTATGAACTTGACGATGTCTTCTTCTCCCATTCTATGTCTTATTTCATGGTTCATCAGAGGTCTGTATTCTCCATCCTGTAATCTCTGGGGTCCTAGTATTTTCCTGAGTATTCTTCTTTCTAGTATTCTAAGCTTTTCTTCGTCATTACTAGAGAGGCACATTATTGTCTCCGCCCCATAAGTTATGACAGGTCTAATTGCTACTTTGTATATTTTTGTCTTAGTTGTTTTACTTAAATCTTTGTCCCGTAGTAGTTTCTGATATTTCCAGTATAACTTGTTCCCTGATTTTATTCTTTCGTTTATTTCTACTTTCCTTTCATTTCTTCCATCCACCATTACCCCTAGGTATTTAAAAGTGTCAACTCTTTGGAATGTATAGTTGTTTATCTTAATTTCTGTTACAGTTACGAATCTTTGTCTAGAACTTACCATATACTTTGTTTTTTCTTGATTAATGCGCTATCCTATTCTTTCTGCTTCTCTCGATAGCCTTGATGTTGCTGTTACTAAGCTTTTTTTGTCTCTACATATTAGTGCCAGATCATCGGCGTACGCAGTGAGCTGCACTGAACTATGTGTTATTGTCTTCTTGATCTCTGTGTCTCTTATAACCCCCTCTAGTGCAATATTAAAAAGTGTTGTGGATAAACTGTCTCCTTGTCTCACTCCAGTTTCTATGTTGATGTTTTCTGTTTTTCCATCTCTTGTTATAACGGCTGCTGTTGAATCTTTCATAGTCATCTCAGTTAATCTGATCAGTTTGGCTGGTATTTCCATTTTTAGCATTTCCTTAACAAGTTGGGACCTATTTATGGAGTCAAAGGCTTGTTGAAAATCGATGAACAATATAATTATGCAGATCTATATCATGCTCATGTGATTTCTCAATTATTTGTGTTAATATATGTACTGCGTCTATAGTCGATCTTCCTCTTCTGAAGCCTTGTTGGTATTGTCCAAGCTTTGTTTCTGTATATATCGTTAGTCTGTTTCGCATAATTGTCGTTAGTATTTTATATGCTGTATTAAGTAGCATGATGTCTCTGTAGTTTCGACAATCCGTAGGGTTGCCTCTTTTGAATAATGGGGTTATATATCCATTTTTCCAGTCTGATGGTATAGATTCGCTTCTCCATATTCTGACTATCAGGTTATGTATCCTTTTTAATAAGTCTTCTCCTTCGTTTATTATCAGTTCGTTATTAATCTCGTCTGGTCCTGCTGTTTTATTTGTTTTTAACTGTCTTACTATTTCTGTAAATTCTTCATATTCCGGTATATCTACTTCCGTATCTCTATCGTCTTTTATTTCTTCCTTTTCCTCGTCGATGTTTAAGTTCTTGTTTCTATATAGTCTTGTGAAATGTGCTTCCCAGTCTCTTTTATTTATTTTTGCTATTCCTACTGTTTGTTTTGGGTTGTATTGCTGTCTTATATATTTGAACAGTCTTCTGTTATCTTTGTTATTAAGTTCTAGCTTTTGCATTTGATTACTGATCCGTTGTTTTTTTTCTTTTTATATAGTTTATTAGCTTCTTGTTTTGTTTTCCTGTATTCATGGAGATCTGTTTCGTTTGTTGTTCTTATCCATTTGTTTCTCGTCTCCATTTTCCTGAGTCTGTATATGTTACATTCTTCATCGAACCATTCTTTCGACTGTTGACCCTTTCTTTGACCCAGTATTTCATCTGTTGCTTTTATTATATTAGATTTGATATTGTTCCATTCTGTTTCTATGCCAGCTTCCTCATAAGTTTGTAATTTATTAGTAATAGCCCTAGAGTAGTTATGTTTTGCTTCTTGCATCCCTAGTTTGTCTATGTTCCAGCGTCTTCTCCTTTTCTGCTTATTCATGTTTCTAATTATTTTCATTCTTAGATTAGCTATGACCAATATGTGGTCCGTATCGCAGTTTGCTCCTCTATATGACCTTACGTCGTGTACCGTTTTTGCCCATTTCTTCGAGATTAGTACATGGTCAATTTGATTACCAGTCGTTTTCCATGGCAGGAGCCAGGTTATTTTATGTTCTGTTCTATGCTTAAATTTGGTACTAACTATAAACGTGTTTGTTACAGTAGTCACGTTACAAAGTCTTGTTCCATTTTGTTTGTGTCTTTGTGAATTGTTTCCTGTCCTGCTATATCTCTATTACTGTGTTCCTTCCCTATTTTTGCGTTAAAGTCTCCGACAATCAGAACTATATCATTTTTTGGAATACTTTCGCAAGTTTCTTCTAATTTCTCGTAGATGAGTTCCTTCTCTTCATCCTCCGCTTCTTCTGTCGGTGCATATGCATTAATTATTGTCAAGTTTGCCTGCTTGTTTTCCATACGCACATAAGAAATTCTTCCATTTACGGCTTTGAATTGAATAATATTTCTTCTTAATTTATTATTTATTATTATACCTGTTCCATTCCTACCTTTTTTCGTTTCCCCGGAATAATATAAAGTAATTTTTTTTCTCAATCTTACAATCATTTTTCCATCTTAGCTCCTGTAGAGCTAATATATCGAGCTTGTATTTCTCCATTTCCTTTGACGTCTCATGCATTTTCCCTGGTACTAACATTGTCTTTATGTTCCATGTTCCAATCCTCATTGTATTGTCTTTTCCTCGTTTTCGTTTTCTCTTCCTTTTATTTATCGTTTTAATTCTGTTCTCTTGTTTTGCCTGTTCCGTTGCCAAGTTCGTTATCTTCACTTCCGTCCACTGCTTATCGTTTTCTAGTTTTTTGGAGTAGTATTATCTTCTAACGTAGTGTTTTTCTTTAGGTCTTGGATAAAATTATCCCATACCCATAACTGTCTCCCTATCCATAGTTTTTTGAATCCAACTTTAACATGTCTACCTTCCTTTCTTTCATCGATCGCTCTTTCTCTTTTTTTCCTTTGTATTTTTTGTTCTTCCTCAGTTCTATCTTCATCAATGTATATGGTTGTGTCTTTTAATCTTCGTTTTTCTTTTAGTACCTTTCTTTTATCTTCGATATCTCGAAATTTTACAATAACCAGCGGAGATTGTTAAGCGGAGATTGTTAAAGAGATAATTTTGTGTTATATAAAATTGCGCTATATTTGTTACGAAGTTTGCCAAAAACTATACAAAAGCAAATTATTGCAAAAAATGTTGGTAAAGCATTTACATTATAGAACTGCTTCCTAAGTAAATCTAAGGAATTTAAAATGGTCCATTGAACTTATTGTTATAAAGTGGAACTCTCCCTCCCTTTAAGGGAAGTTCAGTTTTAGTTCGACTAATATAACAACACGGTAAATAACTGTCATGAATGAAATTTAACTCTAACCACCAGTTTCAACGTTTACGCGATTCATTGAATTCGCATAATAATAAAGAGTTAATAAAGTTCTCTTGTATAATTTAATTAAAATAGAGTTACAATGGCATTTAATAAATGGAGTTGAACATTGAACATTCTAAAAATAGTTTTTAATAATTTCTTGCTAACGTAGGTACGGTGCAGATTAAAGCATTTTTATGTTTAAAGGGAATGGGTTTTCAGACATTAGTGCTACTAAACAAAAATTTTAATTTAGTGCATATTAGCATATTTTTATATTTTATGTTGAATTATTTAAAAAACGGCTTAAAATAACGAGGAAACCTAAATTACGTTAAAATGTCTATGAAAAAATGCCATTCGCTCCCTTTTATTATAATTGCTCAAAATAATTCTCAATGGCTTCTGCTTTAAAAACTTTGATGATGTATGAGTTATTATATTACAATTCATTACAAGAACAATAGCTGAATTTCAAACTAAACTAAACATGGTCTTGTAGTTTGTTAAAATTGCTGGCAAATGGAAAGTTATTGTACGTTGTCATATGAATTACACTCGTCCTGATCAAATTATGGCGTTTTATTGCAAAAAAGTGCCATAATTCTTGATTTGTGTGAATTCAGCCTTATTTTTTAAAAATTTATTTGACCATTAAAAATGTTACAATTCTCATTTGAGGGTCTTAAAAGATTAACATTTAACTTTTTTTTATCTGAACACTTGACTAATTTTGTGTATGATAAATGAAATTTAGAACGTTTAAGGCTTTTTCATCTTTTCTAAAACACTCTCTAAGAAATTCTTACGTGTGGGAGTCTGTTCTTGGGGTGTATTTTGAGACTTATCGATAATTTTTATATTTTTAATTTGCTTTTCCATACCATCAAAAACTTTCTGATTGATTTCTAAGATATCGGTGCGTTCTTTCACATCGTCGGGATCTACATCCTGCTTGTCAAGTTTAAGACCATCTCTTCGGGCAGCCTTAGTAAGAGGACACTGTAAAACCGCCTTGTGCATCCGCAAATGCTTCAGCTTTTCTGAAGCCGACTCTTCCGGGAATTTAAAATCTGTTTGGTGTTTTCTTTATCCACACTTTGCACATTTAATCTAATTCTTTCTAAAGTCACATCGTCCTCTGGAGGTGCCAATGAAGATTTGCTGGGAGACACAGAATTTTTGTTTTCTGAACCATCGCTGATTTTCTTAGAGGCATCATGGATATCTGAACCTTGCAATTGTCTATTTTGTAAGGTGTTCACTGGAGTTGCATTTAATTTAGTGGGTTTAGGGCGAGTTATCGAAGGAGGGAAATTAGGCATATGTTTCAACTGTTCAGTGATCATGTTGGAAAGCCCGGTATTGTTGACATTTGCTGTTGAGAAGGATTGCTGTAACGTGTTTGTTTGTTTAATAATCATAGATTGTAACAGCGTCGATTTAGAAGAATTACAAGGTCTTTCCATTTGCGAACCTTTGGTTTGTACTGATTGAAGTACACCGGTGGCATAATGTCTGTTGCCTTGCGAGTGACTAACTTATTATATTTTGTACCATACAAAGATACATTTTCCGTCTCTAAAGAATTGCGCATAAGTAAGGTTCTTGTGACATCCCTTTCTAGTTTATTAAATGCTTTCATGTTGATCTTTAGCAAATCATTCATGTGCTTCCTGTCTTTGAACCAGATCTCATTACGTTTCTCTGAGTCATAAAATTGTTGTTTCTCTATGTTATCAAAATACGTATTTTCTTGCTTTAAATGTCTAAATACGAGTTCTGGCTTTAAATATTTGTTTTTTGTTATATTGGGATTGTTCAATTTTATATGTAATCTGCCAAGAAATGCATTTTCATTTAGAAAATCCGTTCCTTTTTCCTTAATTACAATTTTATTATTAACACCAGATTTATATTTAATCACCAGTTCCTGTTTTTTTGTTATATTGGGACGATTCAGTTTTACATTTAATCGGCCAAGAAATGTATTTTCATCTAGAAAGTCTGTTGCCTTTTCTTTAATTAAAATTTTAGGAGCAACACCAGTATCTTTAATCCCCTGTTCTTGCAGCTGAGTTTGCATTTGGTTTTCTATCAAGCTGTCATTGATGCGTTTGATGACATTGTCATTTTCAGATTTTACATCTTCAAAACACTGTTGCGCTAATTTTACCACTGCATCACTGCTGTTTATGCGTGGAGTATTTGAAATATGACTACTATTTCTACTTTCTAACTGTTCTCTTTCTACTGTTGCGTTTTTTTCTATTGTTGTGTTTGAAGAACTACCCCCATCAAACTGTCTTAAAATCTTGTGGATAGTTTCAACTTCCACACCCAACACATTACTGGATGTTTTCCGAACAAGCTCTTTGCTATCTTTATCATCTAAAATTTTCTTATAAACGTTCAAGTCAAGTGATTTTAGACCTTCAGATGTTGCTTCAGCAGGGATGCTTGCTGTATGCTGGCTAATAGCATTAGAGTAGCTCTCATTTTGCGAAGATAATTTTTTCCCATGGATATTCATCTTTAACTGATTATCTTGTATTAGTTTTTCAACCTCTTGCACACTTTGGAACCGCAGTGCATTCATATTGGGTTTGAAGTAATTTCCACATTGCACACACATCATTCTTCCAGAAGAATCTATGTTGGGTTGATTTGAACGGTTTGGTGTTTGACAATCCTTCAGTGTTTCATCTTTTAATGTTTCTTTATCTTGCACTGTCGTCCCTAAAAGACCCAACTCTGGCTGACTTGAGTCACTTAATGTTTGAGAATCTCTTAATGCTCGAGTAGGATTTACGTAAATGCTGGTTTTGTCTTCTAATTTCTTTTCACTTGGTAAAGTTACATTTATCCCCACAAGATCCAGCTCTGGTTGATTTCGGGGGTTAAGCTTTTGAAAATCTTTTAATGTTTGATTAATACTGGTTTTGTTGTCTTCATTTGACACAGTTAAATTCGATGAAAGATTAATTTTCGCCTGGTTTGAGTTGTTCACCGTTTCAGCTTTCTCCACATTAATGCAGATTTTGTCTTTCAGTGTTTCTTCATTTAACGTAGTTAAATTTTTCCCTAAATCACTTTGGGTTTCTCCTTTCAATTCTTCTTTATTTAATGTATTTAAATTCTCTCCTAAAAGATCCAGCTCTGGCTGGTTTGTGTGGTTTAAATATTGAGAATCTTTTAATGTTTGAGTGTTATTCACAATAATGCTGGGTTTGTAGTTCACAGTTTCTTCATTTAACTCAGTTGATTTTTCTTCTAAAACATCCAACTCGGGCTGGTTGGGGTTGCTTAGTTGTAGAGAATCTTCTAATATATTGGTGTGCCCGATATTACCGCCGGTTGCACCTTTAGAGGTTTCTTCGTTAGGCAGATGCTGGCTAATAGCATTAGAGTTGCTATCATTTTGTGAAGATAATTTTTTCCCATGGATATTCATCTTTAACTGATTACTGTGTATTAGTTTTTCAACCTCTGGCACACTTTGGAACCGCAGCGCATTCGTATTGGGTTTGAAGTAATTTCCACATTGCACACACATCATTCTTCCAGAAGAATCTATATTGGGTTGATTCGAACGGCTTAGTGTTTGAGAATCCTTCAGTGTTTCATCTTTTAATGTTTCTTTATCTGGCTGAGTTGAGTCACTTAATGTTTGAGAATCTCTTAGTGCTTGAGTATGTTTTACGTGAATGCTGGTTTTGTCTTCAAATTTTTTTTCACTAGGTGGAGTTACATTTATCCCCACAAGATCCAGCTCTGGTTGATTTCGGGGGTTAAGGTTTTGAAAGTCTTTTAATGTTTGATTAATACTGGTTTTGTTATCTTCATTTGACACAGTTAAATTCGATGAAAGATTCATTTTCGCCTGGTTTGAGTGGCTCACTGTTTCAGCGTTCTCCACATTAATGCAGATTTTGTCTTTCCGTATTTCTTCATTTAACGTAGTTAAATTTTTCCCTAAATCACCCAGTTGGAACTGGTCACCTTGGGTTTCTCCTTTTAATTCTACTTTATTTGGTGGATTTAAATTCTCTTTTAAAAGATCTAGCTCTGGCTGGGGTGTGTGGTTTGCATACTGAGAATCTTTTAATGTTTGAGTGTTCTCCACCATAATGCTGGGTTTGTAGTTCATTTTTTCTTCTTTTGACTCTGTTGATTTTTCTTCTAAAATATCCAGCTCGGGCTGGTTGGGGTTGCTTAATTGTAGAGAATCTTTTAATATATTGGTGTGCTCGATATTACCGCTAGTTGCACCTTTAGAGGTTTCTTCATTAGGCAGATTAAAACTCTCTCCTAAAAGATCCGGCTCTGGCTGGTTTTTGCGGCTTAGCTTTTTATAATCTTTTATTGTTTGAGAGTTTTCCACATTAATGCTGGTTGTGTCTTCCAACTTTTGTCCATCCTGTAAACTTAAATTTTTCAACTCTGTTTTGTTCAAGTGGGATTGTTTTTGCAAATTGTTAATGTGTTTTGCGTGTGCTCGATGTTACTGTTAGTTTCATTTTTTAATTGGTTTGACAGTATTGGTTTTTCAGGAAGATGCTCACTTAAATCTGCTTGGTGTATACAAGTTAATTTTCAAGATCTTTAGAGGATTCATTTCTTTCTAGATTATTATTATCTACTTTTTGTGAGTTTAAATTTAATTCGTGAGAATCTGGTAGTATTTGAAAATGATCCACCTTACTACTTGATTTATCATGAATTTTTTCTGTATTTTGCTTTGCTAAGATATCCAATTCTAGCTGATTTGGATCCATTAGCTTTTCAGGATGTTTAGGTGTTTGTTTATACATTTCACTACCAGTTTCATGTTGCAATTGACTCTTCTGTACGCACAGACTTTCTTTAATAGACCTTGACTGTTGTTCTTTTGTATTTCTTGATTTTTCAGAATTTGCTTTTCTGTCATTACTCGTTAATTGATGCTCATTTTTCAAGCATAACACTTTGTCTTGGTGTCTAAAAACCGTCTCATTCATATCGGCAAATTGTTGAGGATCTTTTATTGCATGACTATGCATCATTTTATTGTTCATTTTATCATTGATATGCTTAGCACTATCACTTAGCAAACTTTTTTCAAAATTTTCTGACCACTGCTGATGCAATTGCACTAACGCACCATGGTTCCTCACTGCTTGTACGCACAGCACATTATTATTAATTGATGAGGCAGTAGACTCCCTCTTCATTTTAGCATGGACATTATCGTACATGTTGAACCCAAGTCGGCTTTCTTGCATCACTTCCTTGGGTTTACTAACCATTTGGACATTCCATACAATCGGGTCGCTTTTAAGCTTCACTTCTTTTTCATCTTTAACATATAAGCTCTTTTTCTTAATATCTAACTGTTTTGACTTTTTCTTCACACACACTGTGTTGTTATTCGTTTTTCGGCTGGGCACTTTTTCAGTTTTTGGAAGACTCTTCTTGGATCCAATCACCAAATGATTTTGTTGTGGCATTCCACCGTGCTTCTTTATTGCGTGAGCACACAAAGTCTGATCTGTCCTCTTTCCACCAACCATCTTGCTCGCAAATTTTGACTGGATTTTAGTTTCGGAAGCTGCAGGGAGAAGTCGTTCTTTTTCGATTTATTATATTTTGCAGGCTGCTCTTGGGCTTTATCATTCAAGTTGGAAGACTTCATCTGAATAGCCCTTTTTTCTTTTTTTCGTGCTGTTGGTGCTTCTGTGCTTTGAATTTTTTCCTGCCCTGAATTATTAACATTTTGTCGTGCCAACGTTTTTTTCGAAGTGTGCAGATCTTTGCCAGTTTTTTGTTGCAGCAGCGTTGTTTCCTCATAAAGAAAAGATGGCTGAAGACGGTTCAAATCTGCATTTGATTCGAAATCCTAAAGCAGAAAAAATTGTTAGAATTCCTTTTAAATAGCTTTTATTAAGACGTTTATATTTTTATCTTTGTTTTGGTCAGTAGTTTAAATGCAATTGTCTCGATTTGGCAATTTTATTTGAAGTTTATTGCCATAGTAATGATTTTAGCATCATTCTAAATTCATCTTAGAGTGTTAAACAACTTTATGCAAGTAATTTTCAACAACGATAGTTAAATGTTTAATGATTATGTGTAACTTCTTAGGTACTCCTTGTACAGTAAAGCACAATGACATTGATGTTTGTTTTTATTGTCTTTGCACTTTTTTTACAGATTATTAACATTTATACTGATTTTTATTGTATATTTTGTAAAACAAATCATAGTTATATATTTAAGCTACCGGCAAGTGGCAGAGGACGGTTCTCTTTTAGTGTTAGTTTGTTGAAATATTTCACATATTTTCAGAAGCAAAATAATGCAGAGAGGATCATGTTCCATACCCGTGAAACACAAATTAGGATGTGGCTCTAATATGGATTTACATGGACAGCAGTTATTGCCACACTGCAATTTCTTGTTACGTAATTTTACGTTACTACTACAATTAACAATAAATTTCAATTCTGACTCCAGTACTAAACCACTACCTGCTAGTGACTTCAACTTTTGCAGCTGAATTTTGTTGTTGTTTAGCAATAAAGCTGCTACCTGTAGACTTGCAATTAATGATTCTTTTGTTCTGTAATTATTAGCATGCACCAGATTATTGTTTATTTCTGCTAACATGTTAGTAAAACATTGCTTATTTGTACCAGATGTACTCCCTTGAAAAAATGTATACTCCTTTCGTTTTATATTTTTCAATATATATGGCAACATTAAAACAATAGTGGATTTGTGATGTTTGGCAGTACGTTTGAAGAAATTTCTGTGAGCGCAGGATAAAGATGTAGTTGCCTTTTCGCACCACTTGGTACTTGAACCATTGCAGTTTGAAGATTTATTTTGCTCTGGTACTTTCTTTAGATTTATCTTGTCTGTATTTAACTATCAGTTTGCTAATATTTACGTCGTTTGTAGTATTCTTTTCCTGTAGTCCTCGTCTACGTCTACCGGTACAGAATTGCTTATGTGGACACCTTTCAAAAGGTGTAATTGTATTTAGGTCTGCAGTAAGTAGTTCTACATTCAAAGGGTTTACTGTGTTGACTTCATTCTCAAAACTGTTAGAATTATCAGTATCCGCTCCATCGATAACTAACTCTGACTGTACTAGTGGATCTTGTACACTAAGTAAATACCTTTCTAATGCTAAATTACTATCATCGTTATTACAAGGAGAACATACTTCTGCATAGACGTCATAATCTTCCACTCTGTTATGTAGGACTTGCAGCATGTTTTCCTCAGGACCAGTGAAAGAGGTTGCTCTGTCGTAGTATACACCCAGCTCTTTCTGTACCTCTGTTGTCTTATCGATCATCCTTAGGACGGTCCTTTCTGCAGTATGCGAGAAGGCCTTCCCACTTGCAAACAATAAATTTAGCCAAACGTTTGCCATGATGTGTAAATTTTGATAAAATTTTGTCAGACTAGAAATTTGACAATGTTAAATTTTGTTGCTACAAAAATGTTTGTTGTGTTTACTTGATCTTTGTCTAAAATTAATTTAATGCTCAGTGACTAAAATGAGTGTGCAGTATACTGCCTTTAAATTTGCAGCAATTTTATTCCGATGTAAATAAATACTAAAAAGATTGATATATTATCGATAGAGATAAATTTATTAGCGATTTTGTTTATTCAAAGGCAGAGACAATGGAAGTAAGTGAGTTGGACGAATTTATTGACTCTGTAGAAGCTAATGTAGCTAATAATATTTTTCTATCTCATATGAATACAAGAAGCATTAACAAAAAGTGAGACAAATTTTCAGCACTTTTACATTAAGTAGCACAATAAGTTTAAATGCATTGTACTCAGTGAGACTTGGAAAGTAAGTGATATACATTTTTTAATATTCCAGGCTTTATTTCAACTTATAGCAAAGGTAACTTAAACCGAAGAATGGAGTGATGATGTAGGTCAGGGCTGTCCAACACGCGGCCCGCCAGGATATTTTTGCGGCCCGCGGTTTGATAAATACTATACTTTCAGAAAACATGAATCTGGAATATACACGTACATTATAAATAATAGAAAATAATATAAAATGATGCTGTAGCGATTAGACACCTGTTTTTGATTGTTTTTAGTAGTGTTTAGTTCGTATAGTTGTTAATTGTTGTTAATTAATGATTACTTCAACAGTTTTCAGTTATCAACAAATGTCCTTTTTTCTAGCTTACTTATCTCTATACATAAATTTACATTAATTTTGTTTAGAATCACCTCTAAAACACATGGTGAACACTCTGTATATCTCTTTTATGTTTCAATGCTTTTTGTAATATAACCTAAGCTTCTTGAATAAATAAAAATTAGTATTCAAATATACACATTTTATAGTTATTACAAATCACTCACAAAGTCGCATACGACACATTTTACGATGCGGCCCTCATAACCTACAATTTTTTTACAGTAGCCCTTAGGCCCCTTGAAGTTGAACAGCCCTGATGTAGGTAATAAAAATCTCGTGTGTATAGGTGAAACTAATATTATAAAAGCTGTTACTAAATTTTAGGATAATAAAATGTTAGTGAGCACTGTTTACCTATAGACCACCTTCTACTTATATGTGTTTACCAGTTCAACAATAATTTGCAAAATTATATAAATGATTTAATAATTAAAACAAACAGATCTTTATTTCATGTGGGAGACATTAATATTGATTTTAAATTTAAATCAAATAATGACTATTGTTGAGACGACCTCAATATTATGGGCAAAGCAGGTTTTAATTCTTTAATTAATAAATCTACAAGAATAAAAAATAAGTTATAAACTTGTATAGACCATATCTTTTTAAAAACCTCTAACAGTGTTATTGATAATAAACTCTAAATTCTTCTTATAAATATTTATATTGCCAATCATTTCCCTATTGTTTCATCTGTTAAAATAAAACAAGCAGAGCCAAAATAATTTTAAAAAACAAAAGAAAATGAGTGCACTGGATAAAGGTAAGATAGTCGATATCTTAAAAACTGAAACGTAGCCCACGTTAAAAATATATAAAATGAATTATCCTACCCTGGTTGTCGATAAGTTTATTAATACACTAAATAATGCTATCACCTACCTGTTCAACAAAAGTTGAATTAAGCAACAAACGACTTCCGGGATTGGACTGCGTCATTATTGAGGTCAAACTCAATTTTACGCACACTTTCGTAAGGGACTTTATCATAAGGAAAAACAAATGAGCTCGGTAACTCAACTTATAAACCACGCTAGAGGCGAAACTCTTCTAACCATCGGAAGGAGAAAGGCGAGAATTTATAGGCAAATGCTATTGCGGTTGAGTGACGGTGGACGGGGCTTAGAAATTACTAGGAAGAAGGAAGGAAGGGTAAAGCCTTCATCCCGATTGAGATTATTAGGGTGTTTGTAAATCTCAATAGCTTCACAAATCTTTCTGCTAAAGAAGAATATGGATTTGCAGACAATGCGTGAATGTCACGTTCTTTTGACGGTTGTAGGTAAAATTGTTTTTATGTTTTTCAAACTGAATATCTGAAAAACAGTTGAATTTAGAGGCATGAAGTAGTAGTATCAGAATATCTGGTGACTGGCACTAGCTGGTGGTTAAACACCTGTCAACCACATGTCTGAACTCACATAAAAATGTAGTACTTATTGCGTAGTGCAATCTACTTAGATACACGTAAATGTATTCGAGTACATTTTTCTACTCTAAAATGCGTCAAATACAAGTACAAGTACATTTTAAAAAATGTAGGTACTCGTGGACTGAGTACTGAGTACACTAAAAGTAGGTACTCGGAGCTAGGTTTACAAACATTGCACGATGCTGACCTGAAGAAAAACAATTTTGGCGGCGCGAGGAAACACTTGGGATAATATTCACGAAAAAGTTGAAATAGGTTTTTACATTATAAAGGTATAATTCCAAAAAATATTTTTAATTTTTTAAATAGCATAGCATTTTATTCTCCGCCTTTGAAAATTACCAATCTTATAAAATAACTTAATAATCTACATAAATAAGAAGAAAAGGAAAATTACTAGTGTGTTCCAAAGAACTAAAAGAATTTAACATAAAAAAGACTACCTATAAAACAGGCGAAAACTTTTATATACCTACTCACCTGGTAAGTAAAATAACAGAAGATGGAAGAAGCTCGACCGATATCAAACAAAGAATGACAGATGTGACAGTTACATTTAATAAAAATAAAAACCTCTTATGCTCAAATATTATATGCCTAAGCCTTAAAATAGTATATAATGATACAAGTGTATAAGTACTCCTTCAAAGCACGTGCGACGAGTTTAAGAGCACGACGCGCTAGTGGACTGCTTTTAACGTCGCTAGTGCTTTAATGGCTCTTATAAACGTGTATCATACTCTAGTTTTTCTACGATCGTAACAGAAATATAAAAACTTAGTTGTGTGACACTTTTGCAGTCATATTGTGTTAGATATTCTAGGTTATGTTGACATTAAAATTTACGGCAAAGCGTGTTTTAATATAGTATTTAACATTACTAGCTTGGTAAGAGGGTTTTTACTGGCGAATAGGATATGACTGGCGAGCCGCAGGCGAGCCAGTCACCTTCTTGAGCCAGTAGAACCTATTACCTTGTGTGTATTGTTGAATATTTTATTTGTTCCTCACTTGTAAATAACTAGAAATTTACCATTTATTCAAAATGTCAAACTGACAAGCAACTACATTCATCAATATGACACATACGCTCATTTATCTATGAGCACGCTTGTAAGATTTCACTGGCTAGCCAGTAGAAAATTTACTGGCTAGCCAGTTAAGAAACATTTTCAAGGTGAATACAGTGACTTGATAAATTGATGTTGAGTGCTCGAAATAGAGCAAGTGTTTTAAAGACCAGTTTTGTCGTGATAAATCGAGAGGGCATAATACTATTGCTACTATAGTTACGAGAATTGTTTACGTTTTTGTCGCGTCCACGTCCGTTGTTGCATTCAGTCGTTTCCTTGACAACATTTACAGGGGCGTCACTAGGCAAACTTTTATTGTAGGCAAACCAACATTTTTGCGCTCCTCAGTACACTAACGATACATGTGACAAAAAATATTAATGTTACTGTACGACTTTTACATTTATCGTCGAATATTCAAAAATATCTACAACATTTTTAATTCAAAAGTTTTAAAAATAAACAACTAAATGTTAAAATAATACAATACAATACAAACAAAATAAGAACAAAAAACAAAATGATAAAACACAATTCTAATTTAAAAAAGTATACAGTATTATGTAGTCAGTTGAACATTTTACAAATCCGTATATATTGAAATGGTATTAAGCCCACAACTTGGCTCTGTTTGCAGTACAAAATATTCAACCAAATCAATAAAGCACAGAGTTAGGATATTTTATATAATTGCAATTTTAAACAAAAATAAAAATATTAAATGCATTGATAATGAGATGCGAGATTACTGTTTCTCTTTGTGCTCCACGTTTAATTAATGTTTTATAATAATAAATGAGCATTTTATAATATAAAAAGTGGTCCATTTGATTGCCAATGTGGTAGTGTACCTGTGCTAACGTTTGCAGCAGTTTCTGCTACGAAAAATTTACATTTTTACAAATCTCGTCTCCGAGGATTCGGGAGCCGTCCAACTAAAAATTACGATCTTCGACTGCGACGGAGATTACCATCGGAAGCCAGAGGTTAGCAGTCCAGGACATCAGTAGAGTTTGCAAGAACGTCCAAATCAACATTGGCGGGCAGGGAAGCAGCTACAACCTGAGATATTCCAGCAGCGTCACTACGACCAGCTCCAAAGCCAGCAACGAAGCGAAATTCACGAGGTAGGATAGATCTAAACATTGAGTGTCAGCGTTAGGGAAAACTATTTAAATCAAACCTTGCCGAAGAGGTCTAGCGTTTTTCCAAAAGTCCAATTACTTCATGGTGTTCGAAAATCGAACGGCGTCACCAGGTTTTGGCGAAATCGGCCAGAGTCGAGCTTCAAAAACAAATGAAAGATCGGCGTGCATTCTACGTCATCCTAAGAATAACAATCAAGGCGAGTTTGACGTCATCTTGAGAAACAATGAAGGCGATGTTTTAATAGTTGCCAAGCGGGAATATTCAAATAATTTACCTAACGCCTTTTCACTGTATTTCACGATTTGAACGTTCAATTTCACGCTGTACGCAAAAACCATTTTGTGTTCATCTGTCAATTTACGAGATTGTGAATTTTATCTACTAATAACGAGCTACGTTGTGACAAATAACCTAAAATTTGATAATATAGTCCGTTTATGAACCCAACCCATGAGATAAGAAGTTTTGTGTTTGCTGAGAGCTAGCATATTTGGTATTGCAGTTAAATAAAATAGAAAGAAGGGCATTCAACCATTTTATTTGTGCAGTAAATTATTACAGTTTATTTTAACCAGCCTTAATTTACTGACAGCATAGTATAAAAATATAAACCGAGAATTGTGTGTACTAGGATTTTTGCCACGTAATTTTAACTTATATTATTTTTATATCAAAATAAATAAATAATTACAAACAGGCAGCAGATAGGGGTTCCTTTGCAAATTTATGTCGCCCAACTTCGGGGAAAAGTTGAATTTTAATTTATTCAGACTGTCCCATTCAAAATAACAAGGCAGTCATCGCAATATGTGGTGTACCTGCGTCTCTGCGTCGCCATTTCATCGGCATCGCATTTTTTTCACAATTTGGAACACTACTGCACCATTTATAACGCAACGATAAGTATATGCATTTATCAGTGAACGCGAGTTCGCATCCCACTGGCTGCAACGTTTTTCCTAATTTCCAAATTCATGTGATTTGCATTGCTAAGTGTTTCAGTATTATTAGCAACATTAAGGAATTTTTACCAATTTTGTAGATAATTTTGAAGACTTCAACCATAATTTAATTCAGTAAAAGTTGTTTTTCTTGCAGCGTTCTTTCTGTATTAAAGACGTTGTGAACATTATCTTTTGTAATTTTCTATGTACAATTTTTCAAAAATGTTTGTTTTTTTATTTGTGTGAAAGAAATGATTTTTTCAGTGCAATTTTGGCGCTCTTTGCCGCTTGCGGCTGTAGGCAGGGGCCTACTCGGCCTATACCTAGTTACGGCCCTGAACCTTTAAAGCTCGGCGAGCTTTAATCGGCGATTCTGATACAGGTATAATAAAAAAGACTAATAAAAAGCTTAATCTGTAATATAGTAATATGGTTGGGAGACATGGGCAATAAGCCAACTCGACAAAAGATTTATCGAAGCGTTTGAAATGTGGTGGTGGAGAAGGGTTTTGAAAATACGATAGACCGACCGCATCGTAAACATAAAAGTCTTGGAAAGAATTGAGAAAAATAGACAACTATGGAAGACGATATAAGGAAGAAGACATAGACGGTTAGGTCATATATACAGACAAATGAAGGGAAGACCAGGAAGAGGATGACCACGGCTTGAATGTATAAAACAAGCAATGGAATACGCTGGCACTGGTACATGCTCTAAAATGTTTTTGAAGTTAAGTGAACTAGTGATAAACCGAATTTGCACAAAAAAGTAGAACTAATATTTTCTAAGATTATATTTTTTGTCACTTTCAGCACTTTTTACCAACGACTTCTGCTCTGAAACTTATAAATAAGCATATTTTTTTACCCCCTTAGTTAACTTGAACAATTTTATTGCAAACCTGAAGCCCGAAGATTGATAGCCAAATCTGAAGTCTTCTGGTCAAAACGACTGTGAAGCAACTTTACTCGGAGCACAGTGGCTTCACTGCATTAATATGGGAGCTCTGTTTTTGCATCGAGTGCAGGTTACAATACGGGAATTCCCTTGCTTGCTATATTATGTGGCATGCGTTTTTGCGTTTGCTTTAACACAACAGCCAGTATTGTTTTGTAATTGCTGATTGTACTACTATATAGTATTTGCTAATAATAATCATTTGAGTTTCTGAAATCAGTAACACCCTGTATACATATAATATTATAATAAAGTTTTTGAGTGTTGGCGTATTTTTGAAGTATCTGGTAATCTGGTAATTTTTCTTAAAATCTGGTAAATAGTTTCAGTTACATTCTAGTAATCACTTTTTCATAATTTGGCAACACTAGTCACGTTGTCAGTATTCTAGCCACTACCTACTATCGCATATGGCATAATATGTAAATTTTGGAATGTCATGAACTTTTAATTTAATTCAGTCTTTATTTACTTTGTGTGTTAAAATATGAATTCAAATATTTATATAACGTGAATAGTCACTTATGATAAAGTTTATGGTTAAACGAGCATACGAATCAAACTATTGGCGTAAATAAATATTGCTTTTGCTTGTTATAACAATAAGGAAAAACGTCTACAAATATTTCTTCCAACATGGAATATCAGTTTACATTCCAGCACTGTAGATCTACTTACTTAACAAGTTTTTCGACAATATTTTGGTAGGTATTCATATGACCACTGTAAGACCAATGATAGGTACGTGCAAAATTGCAGATTGTTAGTAACCGTTATCGTTGAAGCGAATGTGATGTATGGTAAATACTTTGAACAACACATTTATGAACAAACCAAGGTATCTATGAATAGAAATGTAGCCGCTGATCATTATGAGTGATGCTTTATTGGATGCAACGGAAGTTGTTCCTGCCATTAATATTCTATGAGAAATGCATTTGTTAAGCGAGATTCACTTCTGGAGTACATGTGAAGATGTTACAGTGGGACACACAGATTTTGGAGCATTTAAGTAAGTATTGTGTGTGTAAACTGTTTAATTACTTTTTAATTGTTTTTATTTACAGATACTTTTCAAAAAAAGATCCAAGCGATGATGTCCTTTATAGCAGTAAAAAATTGTACTGCGAAAGGCGGAATCTTGTTTGGAATCTTGCTAATAAACGACCATTAAAAGTAAAAGATAGATTAAAAGAATTAGAGGTACACATTTACATTATAAATACTAGTATAACCTCAAATGCTATTCCTGACAGAAGTTTAACAATATTATTGAAAGTATTTTGCGGATTTTTTGACGTTCAATATTTTCTGAATGAAGCTGCAAAATGAAATTTTTTGTTCAAATCACTGTGTTCTTTAGTTGCATTTGATTTCTTAAAAAACTTCTTTTATCTATGATCTATGATCTTCCGTCCGTAGCTACTTGTTTAAAATGATTTCATTACTCACGTCATTAGTAGCAACGTGTTTTAAAATTTTTAACCACGCAAAATTACTACCGGATGCTAGTAGTCCTAATTTACATTTAAATATTTTTTTTATATTTACCGTGTTTTCTAGATTCTATCATAGATAAATAATTGTACGATACACATGTGTAAAGCATCTTTAGTCACTCGCGGGGCTAGCTTTACGCACTTGTAACGTAACTTACTATTAGCCTATAGCATATTAGTAACTAGAATAGCAGTAACATTATAGCATAGAATAACAACTTTTGTATAAAAAACTCATCTTTCAGGACCATTTGCTTCAAAGTAAGGTAGTGTGCAGTTCGTGGGAGCTGAATGAACTTCAGTTACTATTGTCAAAGGGGGTCCTAGTTAACATAACGTTAGATTCAAACACCAGTGACATAACGAGCATCTCATTCAATAAATTTTTAACAACAAAAATACAAGCAGAACTGATCTGTGATGGTATAATGCAAATTATTACATATTTCAAAATCTTTAATGCCCTTCAATTGCAGGTGTAATATTTGGTCAGCAAATAGCGTGCATATGCACCGATGGCCGTGTCTTCTGTCAAGGTGGCATATGGAGGGAAGGATGGGTCATAGAAAGCGGTGCTAAGCGAAGGATCAGCTTGCAAGGGGAATTGTTATGCATTTGGGGCCGTGTAAATGCTGAACATCCACAGCCATGGAGCCCTCTTGCCAAGGATCACCAGAGGGCAAATTTGATCTTGTACTGGGTGGGAACCCGAGGCCCTGAGCTGTGTGCCCACAAGAAAACAGAAGGAGAACCCATAGATATTGTAATAAGCAAAGTACAAAACAAGGTGTTAATTAGCGTTGAGCAGAAAGTTTCTTTTAGAGGTAAGTGTTTTAGTTTTCTAAGAATTATAGATTTATTCAAACATTAAACTAAAAACTTCAGTTTGCGTACATGAATTTGATATATAAATTGAGTTTTATACAGCTTGTAGCCATCTTTCTATGCTTATTCGCCACTCCTCCGTGACAAATCCATCTCTAATTTTCATTTGAAGTTAGCATTTAATGTCCACACCTATAAGTCATAGAACATAACTGATTCTACTGTTGTTCTTCTAATCTGGCCATTAGGAAATTCTCAAGGCTCTACCCTCAATGTCATCCCAATTTTCAATATCGTTTTGACATCATGGTAGTTTTAAAATTCTGAAGTTCACTTAAAGACTCGATGCCATTTTGTAATCCTCAATGTAGTTTTGATATTATCACGGTAGTGTTAAAATTGTCAAAGTTTAATAGTATATTATGATACGAGTTTTATAAGAAGCATTTTGTAGCACGCACGGATTTAGGGTACGACGAGCGAAGCGAGGAGTGCCCTAAAGGAGTAAGTACTACAAAATGCCTTATAAACGAGGCATCATACAGTATTTTATCTACTTTGCCACTTTTTAAGCAAAAAAATGAAAATGTTTAGTATTTTTATTATAGCACCGTTTTGTGCCTCAGTACGAACGCAAAGTAGATAAAAATTCTTAAAACCACTTCTCAATATCTTTTTGCAATTCTCAACATGGTTTTGTTACCATGGCAGCTTAAGAATTTTCAAGGACATTAAAAAAGTCTCAAAGGCATTTCACAATTCTCGATGTCATTTTGGCATTAACACAGTAGTTTTTGAAATACCCAGGGTCGCTTAAAATTGCTGAAGGCCATTAAACAATTCTCAATTTTAAATGTTTTGACATCATGTTAGTTTTAACTTTTTGAAGGTCGTTTAAAGATTCTAGAGTCTATCTTGCAATCCTCAATGTTGTTTTGACATTATCAGAGTATCTCCAAAATTCTCATGATCATTTAAAAAAAAATCGCAAGGCTGTTTTTTAATTCTCAACATCGTTTTACCTTATTATGGTAGTTTTTAAATTCTCAAAGTTGTTGAATGCCATGTCGCAATTTTCAACATCGTTTTGACATTATCATAATAGTTTTAAAATTCTCAAGGCCGTTTCTCAATGTCATTTTGCAATTCTCAACACTATATTGCCATTATAGTAGTTTTGAAATACCCAAGGTCGCTTAAAATTGCTCATGGCTATTAGAAAATTCTCAAGGCTCTTCCTCAATGCCATTTCCCAATTTTCAATGTTGTTTTGACATCACAGTAGTGTTAGAATTCTCAAGGTTTTTTTTAAATTCTTAAAATTGGTTCTTAACCCTTAACTGGTAACGTGCCGTCTGTGAGACTGCAAGCAAATTTTAATCTCAAATTTTCAGCAAAAGAGTACCGCTTTTCGGCAAATGATCTTATCTAATCTTTCTCCTCTTGGTACCCCACCTATCGCACAATTATTGGTAAATTTGGGTAACTAACGCTGGAGATGTGTTTTATTTTTAGTTCAGTACAGTCTGTGAGACGGCACGTTACTGTTTACGTGAGAATTTTTTTCAATTGGTAGGCATGGTAGGCCCTGTGAATTACAATATTTCTTTAAGTTTTTTTTTAGAAATGCATTGTTTTACTTATTATTAATCGTAAAATAAATAAAATAAGTTTTTTTTTTGTTGTCTTGGTCTGGTAAAAAGTACATTACCAATTTGTGTTCAAGTTGAAAATTATCTTATTATTTTTTCTCTACATTAAGTTTTCGGTTATTTTAAATAAAATTATTACTAAAACATATATGCCTAACAAACCTCTATATATATATTTAAAAAAATAATTAAAACAGTTTAATTTTTTTCGCTTGAAAAGTGACGGTTTACGTGAGAATTTTGTGCCACTTCTAGGCATGGCAGGCCCTGTGAATTACAATATTTCTTTAAGTTTTTTTTTTACAAATGCATTGTTTTACTTATTATTAATCGTAAAATAAATAAAATTACTTTTGATCAAAAGTTTTCCTTTGTTATCTTGATCTGGTAAAAAGTACATTGCCAATTTGTGTTCAAGTTGAAAATTATTTTATTATTTTTTCTTTACATTAAGTTTTCGGTTATTTTAAATAAAATTATTACTAACAAATATATGCCTAACAAACCTCTATATATATATTTAAACAAATAATTAAAACAGTATATTTTTTTTCGCTTCAAAGGTGTGCCAGTCTCACAGACTGCACGTTACCAGTTGTGTTCCAAAATTTCACGTTACCAGTTAAGGGTTAAGATCGTTTTCAATTCTCAACATGGTATTGACATTACCGTGGTAGTTTAAAAAATTTCAAGGACATCGTAAATTCTCAAAACCATCTCACAATTCTGGATGTCGTTTTTACCTTATCATAGCAGTTTTAAAATTCCCAAGGTCGTTTAAAGCTTCTCCATCCCATTTTGCAATCCTCGATGTCATTTTGGCATTATCATGATAGTTCTGAAATGCTTGTGGTCGCTAAAAATTTGGCAAGACCATTTGAAACTTTGCAAGGCCGTTCCTCAATGTCATTTTCCAATTTTAAATGTTGTTTTGACATAACGGGAGTTAAAAAATTCTCATCATTAACAAACATTAGCAAGGCTATGTCTTAATTCTCAACATTGTTTTAATCTTATCATGGTACATAGTTTTAAAACTCTTAGGGCCGGTTGCAGAAAGCAATGTTAAGTCTGGTGTTAGCTAACATCGCGTCAAAGTGAACAAAATCGCATCAAATTTTGTTTACTAATGTATTAGTTACCATAAGCATTTGAGATTTGATGCGATTTTGTTCACTTTGACGCGACGTTAGCTAACACCAGATTTAACATTGCTTTCTGCAACCGGCCCTTAAAGCTTCTTTTCAAGGTTATTTTAAAATTCTCAACTTGGTTTTGACTACCGTGGTAGTTTAAGATTTGCAAGGAGATTAAAACATTCACAAGACTATTTTGCAATCCTCTATGTTGTTTTCATAATATTACAGTAGATTTAAAATTCTCAAGGTCTCTTTAAAATTTCCCAACGCCTTTGAAGCCGTTCTTCAATATAATTTTGCAATTTTCAATGTGGTGTTGACATGATGGTGGTCTTAAAATTCTGAAGGTGGTTTAAAGCTTTCAAGTTTATTTCACCCGTTGCCGTAATAATACAAGGGTTCAGTGAAAAAAAGAAGAAGCAGTTTATTTCACATTCCTCGATGTCATTTTGATATTATCAGGGTAGTCTTAAAATTGTAAAGATTGCTTAAAAGTTTTGTGTTGATCATATTGCAATTTTCGGTATCGTTTTGTCACTATCACAGTAGTTTTAAAATTCTTAAAGCCTCTTCTCAAGGTCATTTTAAAATTCTCAACTTGGTTTTGACTACCGTGGTCGTTTAAGATTTGTAAGGACATTAAAACATTCACAAGACTATTTTCCAATCCTCTATGATGTTTTGATAATATCACAGTAGATTTAAAATTCTCAAGGTCTCTTTCAAATTTCTCAAGGCCTTTGAAGCCTTTCTTCAATATAATTTAGCAATTTTCAATGTGGTGTTGACATGATGGTTGTCTTAAAATTCTGAAGGTGGTTTGAAGCTTTCAAGTTTATTTCACCAGATGCCGTAATGATACAAGGGTTCAGTGAAAAAAACAAGAAGCAGTTTATTTCACATTCCTCGATGTTGTTTTGATATTATCAGGGTAGTCTTAAAATTCTAAAGATTGCTTAAAAGTTTTGTGTTGATCATATTGCAATTTTCGGTATCATTTTAACACTATCACAGTAGTTTTAAAATTCTTAAAGCCTCTTCTCAAGGTCATTTTAAAATTCTAAACTTGGTTTTGACTACCGTGGTGGTTTAAGATTTGCATGGACATTAAAACATTCACAAGACCATTTTGCAATCCTCTATGTTGTTTTGATAATATCACAGTAGATTTAAAATTTCCCAAGGCTTTTGAAGCCGTTCTTCAATATAATTTTGCAATTTTCAATGTGGTGTTGACATGATGGTTGTCTTGAAATTCTGAAGGTGGTTTAAAGCTTTCAAGTTTATTTCACCTGATGCCGTAATGATACAAGGGTTCAGTGAAAAAAAGAAGCAGCAGTTTATTTCACATTCCTCGATGTTTTGATATTATCAGGGTAGTCTTAAAATTCTAAAGATTGCTTAAAAGTTTTGTGTTGATCATATTGCAATTTTCGGTATCATTTTAACACTATCACAATAGTTTTAAAATTCTTAGCCTCTTCTCAAGGTCATTTTATAATTCTCAACTTGGTTTTGCCTATCCTCATAGTTTAAGATTTGCAAAGACATTAAAACATTCACAAGATAATTTTGCAATCCTCTATGTTGTTTTGACTATATCACAGTAGATTTAAAATTCTCAAGGTCTCTTTAAAATTTCTTAAGGCTTTTGAAGCCGTTCTTCAATATAATTTTGCAATTTTCAATGTGGTGTTGACATGATGGTTGTCTTAAAATTCTGAAGGTGGTTTAAAGCTTTCAAGTTTATTTCACCCGATGCCGTAATGATACAAGGGTTCAGTGAAAAAAAGAAGCAGCAGTTTATTTCATATTCCTCGATGTCGTTTTGATATTATCAGGGTAGTCTTAAAATTCTAAAGATTCCTTAAAAGTTTTGTGTTGATCATATTGCAATTTTCGGTATCGTTTTGACACTATCACAGTAGTTTTAAAATTATTAAAGCCTCTTCTCAAGGTCATTTTAAAATTCTCAACTTGGTTTTGACTACCGTGGTAGTTTAAGATTTGCATGGACATTAAAACATTCACAAGGCGATTTTGCAATCCTCTATGTTGTTTTGATAATATCACAGTAGATTTAAAATTTCTCAAGGGTTTTGAAGTGGTTCTTCAATATAATTTTGCAATTTTCAATGTGGTGTTGACATGATGGTTGTTTTAAAATTCTGAAGGTGGTTTGAAGCTTTCAAGTTTATTTCACTTGACGCCGTAATGATACAAGGGTTCAGTGAAAAAAGAAGATGTTTATGTCCCACTCCTCGATGTCGTTTTGTCTTAAAATTCTTAAAACGAGTGCTTAAAAGTTTTGTATTGATCATATTGCAATTTTCGGTATCGTTTTGACACTATCACTGTTGTTTTAAAATTAACACTATCATTAAAAATATGTTCTAAGGCTCTTTATTAATTCTCAATATCATATCACAATTCTCAATGTCATTTTAACATTATCATGATGGTTCTGAAATTTTCAAGGTTGTTTTAAAATTCTCAAAGCCATTTCTCAATCCTCGATGTCGTTTTAACATTATCATGGTAGTATTAAAATTCTCAAAGCCGTTTGGAAATTTTCAAGGCTCATATTATATCCCAATTTTCAATGTTGTTTTGACATCATGGTAATTTTCAAATTCTGAACGCCATTTAAACATTGTGTTAAAGATAGTTTTGATACTATCACGGTGGTTTTAAAATTTTTGTGGTCGCTTTTAAATTCTTGACATCATCTAAAAATTCTCAAGGTCGTTTAAAAATGCTGAAGGTCATTTCTTAATTCTCAATGTCGTTTTGACTTTATCATGGTAGCTGTAAAATTCACAAAGTCATTCCTTAACGCCATATCGCAATTATCAACATCGTTTTGACATCGACGGTTTTAAAATGTTCAAGGTCGTTGCACAATTCTCAAGGCCATTTTTCAATGTCATTTTGCAAATTTCAAGGTCCCACTAGTTTTGAAATTCTCGAAGTGGTTTGGAATTTACAAAAGTTTTGAGTCTTGAGTTTATTTTGTAAGGTCAATAATCATTTTCAAGTTATCTAGTTCACAAATTTAAAGATCTTTGAAATCCTCTAGGCTGTTTTGGGCATCGTACTGAATTTTCCAGGTCACTCTGGTATCTCAAGGCCGTTTTAAAATTTTAGCAATGTTTACTACCGCATTGAATTTTAATGGTTGCTTAGAGGTTCTCAAGGTTGTTTTGTAGTTCTTATATTGGTGTGAAACTTCTTAGATTTTGAATTCTTAAGAGGATTTTTGTTATTCAATTCCTATTTTAATTTTTAAAGTTATTGAGATTCTTGAGTTTGTTTAGAGGTTCTAAGGGCTATTTTTGAGATTGTGAAGCCTCAAGTTATATCTAAAGTTTAAGGTCGCTTATTTTTTAGTTTGACCACTTCTTTTTTTCTGTACCGAAGAATATACCTTCACATCATTGTGAAAAACGAGATCCATTCTTACCATAGCAAAATAGAGTGAGATGGATTTGACTCAACAAAAATTCACAATTTTCAATGTTCTGCATTTACAACCTCCTTACTGCTATCCCATCATGATAATTCTTCTTTATCAGACGTCCCCCATTCTTCCCACCCAGTTGCAAAGAGACCGGACTTGATATCCCAACTCTCCATTCCCCAAAAAAAAGTATGTTCTTGATTTTGATACTGCTTAACATATCGTCTATAGGTAGGGTAAATGCAATTGCCATTGTATTGTAATAATAAATATTTTTGCAGGATCTGTATCTGTGGAAGTGAATACTTTGGAATTAAGTGGAAATGTCTTGAAACGGTCATCGGTTATATCTGTACCATTACAGACACAAGTCAGTTGTTGTTCGCTAAGCAGTAATGAGAAGCGCTTAATATTGGGTTGTATAGATGGGTCAGTCGCTCTATTGGATCGAAATAGGGGATCTACACATATAGTAAAAAGCTCTATCATACCAACTTTTGCAGTATGGCACTCATATGGAGCGGTAGCTGTTGTCTCAAATGAAAAAGGCCAACTACAGTACTATGATACGGCTTTAAACCGCATTAATACTCAGCTCGTGGGGGAGGATTGCACCCCCATTGGGCTCTTAGACTTATCTGGTTATTTCGGCATACAACCGAATGTTTCATCCATTAAATGGGGGCCGAAAGATCTGATTGTAATGCTGGAGCATGGCCCGTTAGCTGTAGTAACTCATTTGGAACCCTTTCTAGCGTTCACATCTTTATCTCAGCAGTATTTAAAAGTGGGAAAAATAAAAAAGGCCCTCGCGTTGTTGCTCAGTTGGGAGTGGGAGGAGCAGAGCTTTGTTGTTTTGCAACGAATAATTGCTTACTTACTGAAGCTTCCCTTAACGGAAGAAAATGCTCAACATTTGCAAAGCGCATTGAGCTGCTTTCACAGCCCACTGACTCCTTTGAGTACTGATATCAAGCACAAATATGGATCTCAGGTAATGTAATGGATATTCAATAAAAAAAGGGGTCCAAAGTGCCTTGGTCTACTGTCTGTTGCACAGGCAGGTTATTTTTTTATTTTGCACGCTTGCAAGTGATGCACCTCACATTCAGCAATTATATAACAGTGAATTTGACTGTAAATAACAGTATATTTGATAGTATAAAACAATAACCTAACAGTGCAATTACCCAGCACTAAATACATTTTTGGTCCGAGCACTCTGAAGCCCTTTTTTTTCATTGATTGCCTCCTTTATGATGCGAATATGAAACGGTGATTATTACACAAATGTTTATAGGTTCGGGCATTAACAAGACGGTTTTTTCACCAACTGGTGCGTTACAAAATGTTTGAGACTGCTTTTCTACTAGCTGTCGATATAGGACATCACGATCTGTTTATGGATCTCTATTACTGTGCCACTGAGATTGGGAAAAGGGAAATGGCAGCTGCAGCACGAGCGCAAGCATCAGCTTTACTAAGCAGGTGTTCTAGCGAAGGTATTTATAATTTGGTTCTGTATTTTCATTTCTAAAGCGACGTAAAGGGTGGTTTTATTCAGAAGAACGTGAAGTTAAGACAAAATAGTGGTAGAAGATATTCTTTAAAATACAGTTCTTTCTGGGAATTTTATTAACAAAACTATCATATTCAGTTGTTTCTGAATTATACTTCTCCATTTGTTCCCTTTATAAATACATTATGAAATGGTTTTTAGCCCGGTACACAACTCTGCTTGCAGAATCAATAATTTAAAGCAAGTCAATAAAGCACAGAGCTGGGGTAAGCAGGCAACTGCAAGAAGTCAAGCTCAAATCGTAAATTAGATTCACAGTTTTATCAATTAACGTAAATTAAGAGGTTGGTGCAATGTAAAGCCAATAAATAAATCAACAAATCTATCACCAAAGGGATTTATTGCGTGCAGGTTAATTAAATTTTTCATATCAGTTTTATTAAATAAGTACAGTTCTATGAACTTTTTAAATAAAGCTAAAAAGGACAGAATGTTCAATACAGTGCAAAAAGAGCACAATACTAGATCGAATAAGGCTAGAAGAAAAGGGAGCAGTGATATTTGAAGATTGGTGAAATTCAGACAGAGTTTTATAAAGCTGCAAGAAAATCACACTACAGGAAATGGACAAGATTTGTGTTTATAAAAATAAGTCAGTGTAATGACACAAGTGAACAGACAATTAAAATAAAACTTTGTGAGTGGCGCTAGAACTTAGATAAATTGCAAACATCAACAAACAATAATTTAGAAAGTAAGATTATGTACAGTTTTATAAATTAAGTTGTAAATTTAGATTATAAGTAATTGCATTGAATTCAGTTAACAGCCGTTTTTATGTAGCCAGATAGGCAATTGTTGTTAACGAACAAAAAAAAACAATTGAAAATAAATTAATTCCAGACAAGCCAATGTGTCTCCAGTTTATTTAACTTTTAAACCATTTACCATAAAAATAAATTAAAAAGAATTATACCGGCGTGATCAGCAGTTTACAGTGCACATGTGAGAGTGTGGGTGTAAGAATCCATCACATTAGAAATATTTTCTCCGGTGACCGCCTCGCACAACATCGGCAGCCACATCCAGTTTCCGATCATCAGTTGCGGGCTTCAACAAAGGTCCAGAGCCTGAGAGAGGGTGTCAGCAGTTCCGCCCGGTGTGTACGAGGCCAGCACAGCAGTTGCAGCATCCCGGGGGTTCAGCATCCAGCCGCAAGCATCAGGAGAAGCTGTCTGAGGAAGCTGCCGCAGCCTAAGAAAGGTCAGATTAGTGGTGCCAAGCAAATAAGCGTGCTAGAGCTACGAAATTTACCATGAGGAACGAGCCTTATGAGAGAAAGCCGATCCCAGTATTACAATACGTCAAAATAGAGCAGGAGTTCCAGAAATTGTGAAAATATAAGTTGAGGTTATGTTAGGGACGCGTTGAAAACATCTGAATTGCGAAGGAAGCCGCCAACGATCTAAAACAAAACACGATTAGGAACGCTTAATAGAGCGCGAGATTTGAATTACCTGTTAATTTGTTCATGGATTTGTTTTTAAATTCACTATAATCACACAGAAATGAACTGCACGTGGAATCGATTTGCTGATAGATATTATTGACAGCGTGGTGAGTCTGCGTGTTTGCTACTTCTGAATTTCATAGCCCAGTGGCGTAACACAGGGATTTTTATTTTGAACAAATAGGTGAACCCAACCAGATTTTGAGTCCATGCCTACCGAATAATAGAGCTAGCCATAATTTATCTAACTTGCAGATGTGCGCAATACTAAAAAGGGAAAAACACTGAATTCAATGAACCCATTGATACAGATATTCATTTGATTTCAAACAAGTAAAAATATGTGTAGGGTGTGTATTTATTTATTAAATCATAATCACATAATAATATAACATATTATAATCCCTTACAATATATTGCTTTCCAAAATGAAACTATTTCTATTTCAATACTGCTTCTCTGTTTGCTTGCTGTATCGATATTTTTCATTTATTATTTTTATCCGTGGAGCTTTTCCATGTTTTTGATTACAGTTTTAATTCTTGATAACTTGAGTAGTAGGGTAATAAGGCATTTGACAAAGGCACATCATTCAGTACACTGTTAATAGTGTGCTAGGCAGCTGGGTTTTGAAGATATTAGGCGGCCCTGATCTGCCGAGTCTTCAGGCCTTTACTTTATTTTTTAGTTCTTGGTAGTTTTACATTATTCTGTTTTTGCTTTTGTTTTAATTATGCTATTAAATTGCGGCTTACAAAATAATGTTTTTTTTAGCATCATGCTGTTCTCGTTCATCCTGCTCGCAGTGCTCGGATTCATATTCTAGCAGCAGTAATGACTACAGTTCACCAGAACACAAGGATAAACTACCGTTCACCTCAGCCGAATTTGTACCACCCCTTTCACATTCCCACAATGACAACTATTTAACTACCAACTTTAACGACGTTACTCCAAAAACTTACAATCCGTCCGAAAACTACAGCACTCCGATGCCTTCTGTGCAAAGCATGGAATTTCCAAAAATAGTACCTTTGAAGCCCACTTTCAACAAAACTGCCCATTTTTCAAAGGCTTTGCCCTTTACTGGATCACTTGCTCAGATTAATCCAGTACCGCACACGCCTCCTTTACCTGTCGCTCCTCCTCTCCCTGTTGCCCCTTCGTTAGCCAACAGAAATTTCCCCGTGCCACCTATCAGCATGTCTTTCAACCGCTCGATCTCAACCCCTTCCTTAGTTGCCCATTCCTACACCCCGCCTTACACAAACAGCCAATTTTTTAATCCATATGCCCATCCAGCACCGAATTTTCCGTCTTCTCATGCGCCGCCAAATATTACATTAAATCACAATTCGCGGAGCTCCCATAACCTACACTTTGAATCTCCTCCTCTGCCAGTTGCTCCTCCCCTTCTGCAAAACGTGCCTCATTCTACGACGTTTTCGTCGCCTCAGTCTACTACCGGAGGAAAGAAGCAACAAGCAAAGGTGAAGTTTTCCGATACAGTAACTGCCTTTATTGTGCCTGAGGTAAAAAGACCAGTACGGCCGCCACCTCCACCTCATATCACCGACCCGCAAAGAGAGCTGGCGGATAGCTTACCTCTTTGTCATCCCAATGAAGATTACTTGAAGGATTTCACTCCTGTTAGGCGTAACGAGCCTGATGAAGCTCCTACGCAATCAAAAATAAAGGTTGTTCATTTTGGCGTTGTTTGAGATAGTTGCTAAAGTATAGTAAGTAATATATACACGATTGAAGATATTTTTATACAAATGAATAGATTTATTAAATATATATTTTATAAACAGGAGTTTTATTTCGGTACCTATAAAGTATACCTTTCTATAAGATTCTAAATAAAGTTGAACTTAATTGAACAAGTTATTTATAAATAATAAAATAACTTGACCCTACATACAGAAACATTGAAAAAGACAGAAGACCACGTAAGCAGTGACGTTTGGGTATTTATAGCATTTCCTTTGCATCAACAACAGTTCTATTCAGAGTTAAGCTACTTACTTTTAAATTGCTTTGGAAAGTAGAAATGTTAATTCTTTTATACCGGGTGAATATTCCGAAACCGAACATAGGCAATTAACATGGGAAAAAGATTTTTCACAGATTGCTGCTCCCCATTTTAACTTAGAGGGTTTATGATTACACCAATCGAAAGAAGATTTTTTTTCTCATCTAATGATATGCGAATTAGTTAATTTTCAGTTGTATTTCTCATTATTTAATCAAAAATTCACAAAAAATTCAATTCGCAAAATCTATAAACAGATTCAAACGTCATTCAAGTGACAGATTCATTATGCCGTTAGAGAAGGGCGGAGCCCCGAGTGCCCCTTGGAGAGGGGCGGATCCCCGAGAGCCCCCCTGGAGGAGGGCGGAGCCCCGGAGGGCCCCCTAGGAGAGAGGCGGAGCCCCGAGGGCCCCCTTGGAGAGGGGCTGAGAACCGGGGGCCCTTTGGAGAGGGCGGGAGCCCCGAGAGCTCCCTTGAAGAAGAGCGGAGCCCCGAGGGTCCCCATCTTTGGTCAGGTGGACGGCAGAGGGAGGCAGGGGCGGAGTGTATAACAGAACGGAATGGCCCAACGTAATAGGCCTAAAAATGGTGGTAAATTGATTAGGATAGACCGCGCAATAGCGCCCGCAGCCCCGTTTATTTTCGATAAAATAATAAAGAAATACAACTGAAAATCAACTAATTCACATATCATTAGATGAGAAAAAAAATCTTCTTTCGATTGGTGTCATTATAAACCCTCTAAGTTAAAATGGGGATCAGCAATCTGCGAAAAACATTTTCCCATGTTAATTGCCTATGTTCGGTTTTGGAATATTCACCCGGTATGTGGCATACCACTGCTGCTTGTCAGATTGACTTTTTTAAGTGCAGTTGGCAACAGTGTTACAGTGACCTATATTATATGCCGTTCACGATCTTTTTGGATTAGGGGAGGCTGTGACCATCTAGTAATTTTGTTGGCAGTACCTCGGTGGCAACTAAACTCCCTAATGGAAATTGACAGTAATTAACACTTTTTGTGTTAGGTTGTTTTCAGTTCAAGGTTATATTTTCTGAATAGGTACATTGTTGCCGGATCTCTGTTTAAATTAATCATGAAAAATTGAAATGATTTGACAATTGACGATAGAAAAGAAAATGAGAAATAATGCATAAGAAAAGCATTTAATATTAATGTTTATTGCAATTTGCATAAGAATTGTGTACATGATATGAATATGTCATTTTATTTTACATGCTTGCTGGTGTGAAATGATAAAGACGTCACAAACTGATGCCAAATAAATTTATTAGAGCAATTGAGCAATATTGGTCTTATAGAAATTAACATGTGAAAAATGTAAATATCTTGTTACGGTATTAAAGTGTCCTTACGACACCCGCTGATAGGCGAGTATCGAATACTAAGTAAATCCGGGAAATGGGACACGCTCACCCTGGGAGATCGATAAAACAGGCTAAAGGCCTCGGCTCGAATGCGCTCAGGGAGATGGGCGTGGTTCACGCCACAGAGCAAGCGCGACGTGGTATGTGCAGATCGTTGTTAAAGAGAGGGCGCCACCAAATCCAAAATCGGGGTTCCCGCGTTCAACCGGACCTGGAGAGTCAAACGGGGCGAGAAGCACTCACAGTACTCCTTCGGGAAATACTCAAATAACTATTTCGGGAGCCACGGTACAGTACCAGACGCGACCACCTACCTGGAATGCCTTTCCTCCGCGTCCGGGCCTCACCTCACAACTGTTGTGGCACAGTGACACAGTCACCCTGTAACATGCATGCTCAAGACGCAACAGTATTAAGAAAAAGACGATAAGGTTAATACATTTATTTGATCACCACCAGTGACCTATTAAACATAGTACAAGACACAAATGTAGCAACTCGAAAATACTGGTTTAATTGGTACGCCCAACTGGGTAAGCGCTTAATGTTAATGGGGGCGGCGCACGGCCGAGCCGGACGCCAGATCCAGGCCGGAAGTGAAGAATGAACGTAGGCTTAAGCCCCAACGGCTTGAGGCCGTTACGCGGGAAAGCAAACCTGAATTTGGGTCCGAGTCCCCCGAGCGCCCTGTATAACGACGCACAAGCCACATAGACTGGCAGTACGCAAGGCTAGATTTATGCGATAAATGCGCTACAATTCAAGCGGCCTGACAGCACAACGGTGCCACCCAACAGTGAATTTTTAATCGGAATGTACGTTGCACTGAACTATTTCACACACGGTTTTGCGTAAGCGTGCGATATTAGTCAAGTCGGCGTTGGCACGCCACAGTAAAATTTTGACAGAGTGTACGTCCCACAATCATTGACTTTACATAATTAAAATGCAAGAAGCGGCGCAATTAAGGCCAGCTGATAAAGCAAGCGTTAACTCACGACAGTGAATTTTATGAGGTATGTACGACGCACAGTTCATGTATTTAGAGCAAACTTAAATGCAAGAAGCGGCGTAATTAAGGCCAGCTGATGAAGCAAGCATTAACTCGCAACAGTGAATTTTATGCCAAATGTACGACGCACAGTTCATGTATTTACAGCAAACTCAGATGCAAGAAGCGGCGTAATTAAGTTAGTGGCGGCACAAAGCTATTACAGTTCGTTACCTTATTAGTTCAGCCGACGGCAGACGGCACTCCACACAGCAATGGACAGGCATCTAGTACCTATATGGCTACAGCGATACAGGGAAATGGCTAAATGTCCTCCTTGATTCCCTTTCGATGATGAAAATTTGCGTTGACCGACCCTGGTCATGCAATTTGTTGACGACGTAACCGTTACATGGATAAATACAGAGATCGTGATCCCGCGTAATTAGCAACAAGCGGATTAAAAGGCTAACAAGCCTACATAATACTGTGCTCACTGCAACGGCCCGTAAGAAGAGAACGGACTGCCACCACACAAGTTCACTCACGCTCGACTACCTGGGGACTGACTCGAGGCTCGCGCGCGAAAACGTGCACCTGCCGAGGAAAGATCGCTTCCGACCAATCACAGCGCCGAATGTGCCAGACAACAGCTGCCTGCTGCAAAGCAAGCCATCGCCATCCTTGTCGCACCCACAGGCGAAATTTTTAAGTATTTGAAATATTGCAGGCGCTTACATACAACTATCGAAACAAACCTAAGAGGGATGTCCATGATACGAATTATCGCGCTTGGAGGCTAGGGGTGTCCAAAATCACTATTAATATATTATGGGATGAAACCAAATAACTAAAAAGGGTTTAAAGTACAGACAGGCTGCTCTAAAGCTTCAGTGGCTAATTAAATTGCTGTAGACTGCCAAAATGGCCTGACAATCTTGTCAAATGGATGGCTTGGTGATATTACTTCATGTTGATTTTCGCATCTGCCACATAACATTTTAATAGTAATAAGTTGGTAGGTAGTAAATTATTATACATTATTACGCTGGATTATTGTTTTACCTTTCCAGAATTTTATCATAGTCAGTTTCAATGATAATGTACAGGTAGGTACTCATTCAGAAGATCAGAGATAATTTTACACTGCCTCCGCATAATGATGATGATACGAGTTGATCAACAAATTACAATAATCTAAACCAGCACTAAAACAAATGTTCCCTTGATATCTTAATACTTTTGCATCATATCTGCAGTGAATAGGCAAAAGGCTATAAGTCAAAAATGATCATTTTACAGGAACGTCAAAAAACTATTTTGCTGGAGATTTTTTTTGGTGGTAATCAAAAGAAACAAGTCGATTCATCGACTAGAGCTTGATTTTCTGTTGATTCTAAAACTATTTGTACTAGAAAATAAATAAATACAGTAGTTATACCCTATCACATTTCTTTTTATACATTTTATGAAATAGCAAAAAGGTATAAGTTGACATACAACTTTTTGCAATTTCTCAGAGTATACTTTTTGTGATAAATAATTACTATGACAAAACAGTATAAATAGACATAAACAAGAATCAGTGGCTTCGAGTTCGAAGAGAGCGTGGTTTGGTAGATATCAATATTACTACTTCTTACTTACCGTTCTTGCAACCGGATACATAATACACATAATAACCTGATGATGTAGAAAGTCACATATTTGACTCATATTTAAATAGACAGGGTGAACAAAAAGGTGTGGACATAATTTTAGAAGTAAATAGAACACTTGCAAAATAATTATGTGGGAAATATTAATGAACATGCCATTATCTGATATGGCTAGTTCTGGTTTATCCACTGGCCTAGGGAGCGTACTGCCTTCTTTTTAAATTTTTTTCTTATTTCTTTGAACAAGTTCTCCTTAAAGTAGAACATCAATCACATCATAGTATCAAAATTGTTAGATTCAAAATATAAAAACTGAATAAAGTAATGATATCATGGTGATATATTAATATGTTGAATAAAACTAACTGTTTTGTATAATATCACTTTATTTTCACTTTTAGTGAATGTAGTCTTTTTCAAACATTTATATACAATAGTAAGTGATTAATGATTAAACAAAACCGTTTTATAAATTTGACAGATTGCAGGTGCTCAATGGATAAATCATTTTAAGAAGGGAAAACAGAACTATTTGACATGTTTCAATTTAAAACTATAGGCCGTTTTCTTTTTAAAGATCCACCAACGTCGCATGTTCTTTGAAAGGAACACGTGCAACATGGCTAGGGTATTTCCACAACGAGGACACAAAATTGAGGTTAGGTTGTTAAATGTAAATTGTAAACTGACATTTGTCCCGGCGGAAGTTTGAGCATTTGAATTATTTAAAATTAGATTTACGGTACGGCTTTACCGGATGGTGTAATGTGTAATGCAGAGGGGTGTTATTACAGATTCTGTGGGATATCATGTTTTTTGACGCAGGAGCCATAAAATTCAATTTTTCTCGAGTTATGCAACTGAGACTGACAGAAAACACGATTGATGTGCAAATGTATAAGGGCCGGTTGCAGAAAGCAATGTTAAGTCTCGTGTTAGCTAACGTCGCGTCAAAGTGAACAAAATCGCATCAAATTTTGTTTACTAATGTATTAGTTACCATAAAGATTTGAGATTTGATGCGATTTTGTTCACTTTGACGCGATGTTAGCTAACACGAGACTTAACATTGCTTTCTGCAACCGGCCCTAAATCTTTCCACCAATTCTCACAATTGGAAGAAAATAAGGTGTTTTGTTCAAAGTGGAGTGTGGCCAAATAATGGATTTATAACCAAATTCATGTTCAACACATTTTGCATTTTGCACATTTGGCAGAAGAGGTGACTTGGCTACATTATTTGCATTTTTTTAAGTTCAGGAACAAATGTTAACAATTTTGTTAGAGTAAAATATTCCCCACTTCGTTTATAATCGTAAATTTTGCAACCTAATTCTTCCCGAAAGAAATGGTCATCAAAAAATGGAGATATTTTACGGCCACCATAAGTTTTGGAAGTTTGTACTTCCTGGCCGGCATTAAAAGAGTGTAATATACGGCGGACAGTACATCTAGACACCTACAATAATAGTGTTTAAAATTTTGAAGTTAATTTTACCCAAAGAAATCACAGCAAAGATATTTGAAAGTTTCTCTTCTAGCTGACGGCTACTTAAAGAAGGGACTAGGTTTTTCAGTTCGAGGAAACATTGGAATAGGGCGGTTTTCAATTTCTTGTCGAGTAAATTCTTTCCTTTCCGAGACATAATTCAAAAATTTGAAAATTCAACTTTATCTGAGTTGCGTTTGCGTTGTTTGACGCATGAAATTAAGGTGACAGCTCACTTGCAAAATTGCCATTTGTTACTCACAAAAGTAACAATAACTTTTTTATTTTTTTTTATTTAACTCATTTGTACAATCAGTCTTGGTGAGACTATAAGTACAACTGGTGTATGCTTAACCTAGAACTTAAATAATTAACAACATAACATGTGGAGTAATGTCCCAGTGGGCATCCTCCGTATAGAATATTTTACCATAATAATGACTGATTTGTTTACTAAATGATCACTCTAGAATCTAGTAGGTAGGTCAGAAGGATGGAATCGTTTTAATTTTTTTGGTTTTTCTTCGTCCATAAGCAGTGAAGTGGCCAGTTCATTCGGATGTGCTGTTAGCTTGTGTTTGTGCTGTGTTTGATGATTTCTTCTCGGATGGTGGGTATATTTAGGTCAGTGTGTAATGTTGTTGTTACATCTCTTACTACTTGGAGTAAGGATGTACACTGCAGATGTGAAGGAAAACTTTCATTCGTCAAACCAACACCTTTATTTGTGTATAGAATACATACATCTTTTTAGTAACCCAAAATGGAACTGACATTTTTATCCCCCCAAAACCATGCGCGCCGTTGCCCGGCAACCAGGTTGGCGCGTGCGCATAGACGCAAACAAATTCACTTTATACGATACATCACAATACTTCCCCCCTAAAAATAACATATTTTTACAAATGAAGAACAATTATCATTTCTCATAATTAAGCCTTTGAACCGGTTTAATCACTCTTTTTGGTCGCGCACTCTGTACTTCACTAGCTTCATCATCATTAGCATCCGAATTATCACCACTTAAATTTACATCTTTTTCCTGGGAAACCTCATCTGAAACATTCTCATTTTCATTAGTATGTTCTGCTGACAATACCAGCTGATTCGAACACAGAGGTTTAATTTGATTCAGATGACGTTTCCAAATTACATCATTTATTTCAGGAATCTTAACAAGGTATGTAGTTTTACCAATTCTCTTAAAAATATTTGCTCTAATCCACCCCATTTTAGGACAATTCCTATAATCTTTCACAGTTACATTGTCACCAGGTTCAAATTCAATATATCTTTTACCTTTATGATATTCTGCTTGTTTTTTCTGTTTTTTAACAACATGTTTTTTTAAATTAACATTTTTGCAGTGCTCTTCCGGTAATAAATTATCAAATCGTGTACGTAACTTTCTTCCAAACATAACACTACTAGGACTTAGTCCTGTTGTAGAATGTACTGTATTTCTGAAGTCAAATAAGAAATTATTCAAACATTTATTAATATCAATGTTTTTATTTTTACCTAAAGCATTCTTAAGAGAATTCTTGATTACTTTAACGGCATTTTCCGCTTGTCCGTTAGAAGACGGATGATATGGGGGAGATGTGCAATGTTTAATATTATTTCGAGATAAGAACTCCTGAAATTCTATTGATGTAAACGTAGTTGCATTATCGGAAATAATTTGGCGAGGTAACCCAAATCTGGCAAAGCAGCTACGCAACGCTTCAATAGTAAATTTGGAGGTTATGGAATTCATTGGATAAACTTCGATCCACTTGGAATGTGCGTCAATAATTATCAAAAAATACTTATTTAGAAAAGGGCCCATAAAATCGATGTGTAGCCTAGACCATACTTCTTCTGGCCAAGTCCAAGTATTTAACATGGCTAAATTAGGATTTTTTTTATAAACCATGCAATTTTCACAAGAACTGCAAAGTTTCTCGATATCCTTATCGAGTCCCGGCCACCAGAAGTATGACCTAGCCACGCTTTTCATCTTAACAACTCCCATATGAGAACGATGCAGATCACTCAAAAGTAACTTTCTTAATTTATAGGGAATTATTAAACGATTATTCCAAAGTAGGCATTCTTGTTCAATACTTAAGTCATTTTTAATTCTTTGAAAATACTTCAGATTTTCCTCACTTTTATTTGGCCACCCTGCCCGAACAAATTTAATTACTTTAACCAACAAAGCATCCTGAGCAGTTTCGCACTGCACCATTTTAAAATCAATGGGAAAATGCTCATTATTCTCAAAATAATTAATAAAATTTATATCAACTCCATCCCCCGCTGGATGTCGGTCAGGTATGGGTAGACGCGATAATGAATCTGCATAATTTTTATGTGTTGGTACAAATTCGATAGCATACTGATAATTGGACAGTATCACTGCCCATCTGCGCAAACGATTTGCTGAAAATTGAGGAATACTTTTCTCTGGATGAAAGATAGAGGTGAGGGGTTGGTGGTCGGTTACTAGGGTAAACCGACGCGCATAAAGGTACTGGTTAAATTTACACAGTCCAAAAATAATAGCAAGTCCTTCTTTTTCTATTTGCGCGTATTTGACCTCAGCAGCCGATAACGTACGTGAAGCATACGCAATAGGTTTTTCCATATTATTCGGAAAGACATGCGTAATTACCGCACCGATACCATAATTTGAGGCATCCGTTATAAGTCTTATCGGCAGCATAGGATTATAATGAACAAGCACATCTGCTGATGTTAACAACTCCTTTATTTTTTTAAAAGCTCTATCACAATCGAAAGACCACCTCCACTCAACTTTATCCTTTAAAAGATTATAAAGAGGGTGTAATATCGAAGATAATTTTGGAACAAATTTCCCATAGTAATTGACCAACCCCAAAAACGATTTTAATTGTGTCACATCTTTAGGAATTGGTGCACCTGTTATTGCCAAAATTTTATCTTCACAAGTGTGCAGTCCCTCTTTATCAATTTTGAAACCTAGATAACTAATTTGAGATTTGAAAAACTCACATTTATTCAATGCTATTTTTAGACCTGCTGCTTGTAATTTGCTCAGTACAAGGTCTAGACGTTGGATGTGTTGTTTTCTATTATCTCCAGTGACCAAAATATCATCCAAAAACACTACTACCCCCGGTATGCCATTTAATAAAGATTCCATCATTTTTTGAAATTTTGCCGGAATACAGGCAACCCCAAAAGGCGCTCGGGTGTATCTATAGAGCCCTTTATGAGTAGTGATGGTTACTAAGTCTTTAGATTTTTCATCTAAACGTACTTGAGTATACGCATGAGCTAAATCTAATTTACTAAAATGCGTACCTCCTTGTAATTTAATAAATAATTCCTCAATGCGTGGCAAAGGATATTGGTCAATTTCTATGTAGGGGTTCAAAGTTACTTTAAAGTCACCGCATAATCTAATTTCTCCATTTTTCTTTAATATCGGGACGATCGGTGTCCCCCACGGGGAAAAGTCCATAGGTTCTATAACCCCCAAATTTTGTAATCTATTTAATTCTGTCTCCACTTTCTCCTTAATGGCAAACGGAAGAGGCCGCGCACGGAAAAATTTAGGAGTAACATTATCAGATTTTAGGTTAATTGACATCGTACCTTTATTAAATGTACCTAATCCCGGTTCAAAAATAATTTTATATCTTGAAATTAAACTTTGTAAATCGTTTGACAAATCTAAATAATTATTTTCAGCTATATTCAATTCAAATATATTAAAGAAGTCACGACCTAATAAGGGTGGACCAGTGGCATCCTTAATTACATAAATATCCAAATTGTGACTTTTATTTTGAAAGAACATTTTGCAATTAAAATATCCTACCGGAACAATTATATCTCCATTGTATAAATGGAACTTTTTATTCGTTTTAATTAAAAAATATTTTGAAAAATTATTCCGATAAAATATCTCTGACACTACTGTAAAACTTGAACCCGTATCTAAATTAAAACTAAACGGAATTCTATCAATTACAACATTAACTACTATTGGATTCACCTTACAATCTAAAGTGAACAAATTATACTCGTTATTAGTATCAATCGTGTCAGCTGATTGTAAAAAGTTTTGTGTATCTCTGGAGTTCATGTTGTAAGTTTTATTTGCGTATTTTTGAGAACACATTGGAGCTAGGTGACCCTTGCTATTACAAATGTGGCAAAAACAATTTCGATATGAGCACTTATCTGAGCGATGGTTCTTGCGGCCGCAAACGCTGCATTTCCCTGTACTGGAAGTCATCTGCGCCGATTGGGAGTGTGACGTAGAAGGCCCGGCGGTTTTACCGCCGAATACTGGCTGCTGTGATATGCTGGATTTCCATTTCTGCCGTGAATTTGTACCTGCGTAATGGAGATCTGGATCCTTTTTGATAAAATCTTCCAGATTTGCACTTGAAGCGAAATATGGCTGAACAACTGATTTTGTTGCCGCCAATTCCACTATCGATTCAAAGGAAGCACTTATTTTCTCTTCTAGCAATCTGTCTTGCACGGGACCCCTGTCGTAGCCAATAATAAAAATGTCACGAAGCACCATATTTAACTGGGTACTTTCAAATTGGCATGTTGCCGCCAAATCACGTACTCGCGCAGCCCATTCTTTTGCACTCTCATTAACCGATTTTCGAGCCGTATAAAATTTAAAGCGTGCCGCGAACACACTACCGCTAGGTTTAAAATGTTCCGTCAGTAGATCGCTTAGCTCCTGGTACGTTTTCGCCTCTGGTTCCGAAGGTAAACACATATTGGAAACTAATTTGTAGGCTTCTTCGTTTAAACTGTTAAGTAACACCGCTGATTTACGCTTTGCTTCTTCTACTTTGTTGGCAAGAAAATAATTATCGATGCGCTTTTTAAAAATCGACCATTCCGAATTTGCGGGATCGAATTCACGCAGGTGTCCTATGTACTCAGCCATTTTAGTAGCACCTGTGCGATTTACAAAATTTTGAAATTCTTTTCACACCTGCAACAACTGGGTTCTGTAGATCCTCGTCGCCACTGTTACATCTCTTACTACTTGGAGTAAGGATGTACACTGCAGATGTGAAGGAAAACTTTCATTCGTCAAACCAACACCTTTATTTGTGTATAGAATACATACATCTTTTTAGTAACCCAAAATGGAACTGACATTTTTATCCCCCCAAAACCATGCGCGCCGTTGCCCGGCAACCAGGTTGGCGCGTGCGCATAGACGCAAACAAATTCACTTTATACGATACATCACAGTTGTATTGGTTATGTACCATGGGGTATTTACTATTGCTCGTAAAACCTTGTTCTGAAATCTTTGCAGAATCTCTATATTTGAATTGGACGCTGTACCCCATAGTGGCACGCCGTAAGTCCAAATGGGTTTCAAAATGGTTTTATATAATAACAATTTGCTTTCCATTGACAGTTCCGATTTTCTTCCGATGATCCAGTAGACTTGTTTGAATTTAGCTCCTAATTGTTTTCTCTTATTGAAGATGTGAGAACACCAAGTTAGTCTTCTGTCCAATTGTAGACCTAGATAGGTCACTACGTCCGCTTGAGGTATTTGGTTTCCATTTAAGATGACGGGTGGACAGGTTTGTCTTTTCAGGGTGAATGTAACTTGTGTCGATTTTGTTTCGTTCGTTTTCATTCTCCATTGTTTTAACCAATGTTCCACGTGTTGTACGTGGGATTGAAGATTTCTGGTTACGCGTATGGGGTCATGGTGAGAAGCTAAGATCACAGTATCGTCAGCATATGTTGCTATCATCGTTGTAGTAGTTTCAGGTAAGTCTCTCGTGTAAAGTGAATATAATATGGGGCCCAAGATGCTCTCTTGTGGGACGCCAGATTCAATAGGATAGAGTTCAGTATATTCTTCTTGGTATTTTTCGTGAAATGTTCTGTTAGATAGGTAGGATTTAAGAAGAGAGTAGAAAGGATGTGGGATTGCGTGTTTAAGTTTATACAGTAGTCCTATGTGCCATATTTTGTCAAAAGCTTGACTTATATCGATGAAAACGGCTGAACAGTATTCCTTCTCTTCCATGGTGTAGTTGATCTTATTTAATATTCTGTGTATTTGTTTTGTGGTTCCATGTTGCTTTCTGAACCCGAACTGGTGAGTTGGTATTAGTTGTTCTTCCTCTATGATTACAGTCAAACGTTTTAATATTATTTTTTCTAAGACTTTTGATAACATTGGAAGTAGACTAATTGGCCGATATGATGTCACCTCAGTTGGGGTTTTCCCTGGTTTGGCGATCATTATGATCTGTCCCATTTTCCATTGACATGGGAAATGTTCTATTCGTAAAACTGCATTGAATATCTGCTGAATTGCTGCCAGACATTTTTGGGATATTTCTTGGAGTATTTTACCGGTGATAAGATCGTATCCCGGAGCCTTTTTCGCATTGATTTCTTTGTGAATTATTGTTTCAATCTCGGTTATAGAAACTTTTTTTATTGGTAGAGCCATCTGGAATGGAGACTGTAGATGATCGTATATTTTTTGTTCTTCAGCAACTGTTAACTGCGATGGGAAGGGTTGAAAAACTGTGGCCAGATGTTTGGCGAATGTAATGGCTTTTTGGTTGTCTGTTCTTGCCCAGGTTGTTTGATTGGTACGTATTGGTGGTGCTTGCTGTTGGCATTGTTTGAGTTTTCGAGTGACTTTCCATAGGGAGTAGTTTGCTGCTTCAGTGGGCGTTAAGCCTCTAAGGCAGTGTTTCCCAAAGTGTGGGTTGCGACCCCCTGAGGGGTCGCGGTGAGGTACTAGGGGGGTCGTCGGGAATTTCCAAAATAAGACAAAAAACACTTTTTTAAATCATGTATTTTTATTTTAATAACGTAAATAAAAATTAGTTATCAAATGAAACATTAAACTAAATATTAAGTCCATAAAAATGAAAGAGATAAATAAAGTAAAATATTTACTCACTACCACTACCGCAATCAACACAACGCCCTGTTTGGAACTGAAGTCTCATTGCAGTTCGCTGCTTATACAGGGTGTCCAAAAAATGGCGGATTAACTCTACGGTGCGTTACTGAGGGATGCCTTATGAACCCTGGAAAAATATGAAAAAAAATCCCTGGGCCGTATTTTTCGAAATATTTCGAAATTAATAAAAATAAATCTGGCAACATTGATACTGCAACAATTTCTCAATCAAAAATGTATTGACATGAACTTACAGTGCCACCAACATATTATTCATACAACAAATATTTCAATGCCAAGCTTGATTTCGTATATTATTATTGTACAAAGCCTGTTTGTCATATTTAGTAATTGACAAACTCAACAGGAAATCAGTTTTTTAAAATACTTAAATATTGAAAACAATTTGGTTAAGTCCCAAGAATATTAAAAAAACAGATATTTTAATAAGTCCCAGATATATTTGACACTATAATTATACACTAGTTATTTAAATAAATGGATTTCATTACCCACCTTTGACCAGAAATATTTTGAAAAATACGGCCCAGGGAATTTTTTTCATATTTTTCCATGGTTTATTAGGCATCCCCAAGTAACGCACTGTAGAGTTAATCCGCCATTTTTTGGACACCCTGTATAAAGCCATACCGAGACTTCGAGAATAAGGTCACTAAATACATATAAAGGTACCGCCATTCCATTCCAAGATTTTGTTCCCCCAAATTAAAAAGGACCGAACATTGTAAGAAAGTGAGAGTGAGAGCGAGACAATTGATAGCTTTTCCCCAAATTAAAAGAGACAAAAGATATATGTTTGCACAGCTGGCAGTACCTTATAACAAAGATATGATTTAGTAACCTTATTCGAGAACGTTCCAGAGTGCCATCTAGTAGCAAAGTAGCGAATAGCGTTTTCGCGAATATCGTGGAAATGGAAAAGTATCACGATGTACCTACAATGTGCAGTCGAATTTTTATCATTTATTTTTATTGTAGATGGTAGTCTGGCAGAAGAACTACTAGTTACTAGTGGGGCAGATCGCAATTTAACTGTTGAATTTAATTTTTAATTTATTTAATTTAAACTTCAACAGTAAAGTAAAATAAAATTTGACAATCAGTTACTTGTAATTTAGTTAGGCTATTTTGGTTTGAGTGATGAGTAGGGGGAAGTAGGGGGTCGCGAACAAAGTTTTTAACAAAAAGGGGTCGCGCTTTAGATAAGTTTGGGAAACACTGCTCTAAGATACTCTTGAATAGAGTCGTTTTTTATCTTGAATCGTAGCTTTTTGAGTTCTTTCGCTAATTTATTATACCTTTGTCTGTCCATCGGATCTCTTGTTATCTGCCATCTTTTTCGAGCTTTGCGTTTTTCGGAATTTTTTGCTGTACTATTATCGGACACTTTTCTTTAGCTCTTTCATCATTTCTGTCTGGAGTTGCTTGCCACGCCGCGTTTTGTATAGCCTTTGTTATGTCAACTACTGCTTCTTCTATGTCAATTTCAGTCTTTAGAGGTATCTTTAAAGTTATCTGTTCATCTAGCTTTTCCCTGAAGATGTTCCAATCGGTCCGTTTACTGTAAAGTGATGGTTTCTTCGGCTTGCCCAATAGTTGTGTGTAAATGGTTACCAGGACTGGAGTGTGATCGGATGTTAAATCTAAGCAAGATTCTACTAGGAATTTTTTGGTATTAAGGCCTTTAGTTATGCAAAAATCAAGATCTGGAATTTTTCCTGGATCAGAGGGCCAATGTGTAGGCTGGAATGTCGATAGATAATTTAAGTAGTTGTTTCTCATGACCTTTAATAATTCTCTACCTTTTGTAGTGATGGTCCTTGAACCCCATACAGTGTTTTTCGCATTGTAGTCTCCTCCGGCTATAAATCGGTTTCCTAATGTCTTGAAAAATCTATTGTAATCGTCATATTTGTTATTGTGTCTCGGTGGGCAGTATATGGCGGATATTGTAGTTTCTCCTGTATTATCTATAATAGCAATATTGGTAGCTTGTATGTTGGTGTGTCTATACTCAGTTCTTTCGTAGTGTTTAATGTTTTGTTTGATTATTATAGCTGTGCCTCCATGCGCTGTTTCGTCTGGGTGATTTGTGCTGTAGATGTTGTAGTATGGTATTTTTAAATGGCTTCTGCTTGTGAAGTGTGTTTCTGAGATTAAAAGAACGTCTAGATCAAATAATTGTATGAATAATTTTATTTCCTGCGCATGTTGACACAGGCCATTAGCGTTCCATACTGCGATTTTTAATAATTGGGCCATTATTTATTTTTTATTGATGAGCATTGACATGAGGTTGATGAGGGTACTCATTTGATCCATAAGGCTCTTCACCATTTGTTTTAGGTCACTTAAGTCGTTTCCGGGTGCTGCTACGTTTATTAGATTTTGTTGGTCCGTCATTTGTGCTTGGGTTTATTGTGCATATGTTAGGCCTGGTCGAACAAATCTCGTTTCTATCTCACTCTTCCTTAATGCTGGGTACATCTTTTGTTGTATTTGTTTGTGAACCAGGCACCCTCTGTAGTTGGCTGGGTGGTTTTCCTGGCAGTTAGCGCATTTATTTATTTATTTATTTATTTAACGGTTAAAGACCATTTCTTTCACATACAAGTACATGATAAATAAGAAAATGTATACCATATGATACAACAATAGCGAAATAAGCAATTAACATAATTATAATGATAATACATACAAAATACTACATAAATAAGCAATAATAAACAATTAACTTAAAAAATAACGTTATTGTCTCTTATTTTTCTTGGGCAGGTGCTAGTTAGGTGATCTGCCGCACATTTGACGCATTTTGGATTATATTTACAATAATTTTTTGTGTGCCCAAATTTTTGGCAACGCATACATTGGGGAATCTCGCATTTAGCGTGTGGAGCTTCAAAAAGTACTTTAGTGTTCAGTAGTAGATCTATGTTGTATATTTCTTTGTTGTTATTGCTGGGTTTGATGTCTACGAAGTGCATTGGTAACCGGTTTTTTTTCCCCTCTTTGCTTTACGTTCCAGATATTTGTTATCTCGTGTCCTTTTTCTTGTAAGGCACATCTAATGTCTTTTACGTCAGTTGTTGGGTGTAAATTCTTCAGTACCACTCGAAAGCTTCTTTCTTGTCTAGGTTTGTACGTGTGGAATTCAGTATTTTTTTCTGGTAATGCCTTAATTATCGCAGGATATATCTTGCCTTCTAGAGGTTGGACTTTTACTTGGTTATTGTACAAAGTTTTTAAATTGTATTTGTCTTTGGCTAGCTCGTCCAGTAGTGTAATCAATGGTTGTATACTTTCTACACCTGAAATGAATATCGGTGGTGGTTTAGGTGTCACTTTAGGGGTTTGGTTATCTTCTTCCATTTTATTTTCTGAGAGCGGTAAATACTTGTTACTGAGCCCAAGCCAGTATTTATTTTTGTTTGATGTGCTGGCTTCTTGTTCTTCTTGGGTTCTGCTTCGTTTTTTTGTAACTTGCTGCCACTGTTCTCCTGAATTTTGATTAAGTAAGTTTCCTGGAGTTTGTAATGGTATTGCATTTATAACTGGTTGATTATTTAATGGCTGACTACTGTATAGTATTCCAACCAAAAATTGGAAAGTTATTTAAAATCTAGTACACCATGAAAAGTGTAAGTCATGTCTAAGGTGGTTTCATACAATCAGTAAATAATATTCTAATGTCAATCAGCTTCCAAGTAATGACAGTTCATTTGCAAATTGTACATGTAACTGTTTTGTTAAGGCATTGTAACATTGTGCATGATTTAAGTAGGTGCTAGTTGAGTTTTTAAAACCGTATAGTAGCATAGAAAATGTTGAAAAACGTATATGTGTTCCAAACTTCCCATTGCATCTGTCAAATTTGAAGGTTATTATCGAAGTGTCACTGAATGACAATCAAACAGTAATTTTATGAATTAAATTACGAAGTGACTTACGCCCGTATTCATAGTCGTTCGCCAGCGGATCGCCGGCGACTCGCCGGAGTTTCGTTATGAATAGTATGTTGGCGGCACTGTACGTCTATGTCAAATTCGAAGTTAGCAGGTTAGATTTTGTGTCAGTTTCTGTCAAAACTGACTGAAAACCTAACCTGATCACCGCGAATTTGACATAGACGTACAGTGCCGCCAACATACTATTCATAACGAAACTCTGGCGAGTCGCCGGCGATCCGCTGGCGAACGACTATGAATACAGGTGTTACAGTTCTCAATGCTGGCCTGATTTTAAATAGCTTTCCAATTTTTGGTTGGAATACTATACATAGTAGTGGAGTAGATCTGGGTTTGGAAACGAACTCTCTCGTTTTGAAAATTTTTGTTTGTGATTACATAGAGTCGGGGTCCCTCTTTCAGATGATCACTATGGGAAGACTACCGGAGGTGCGAAGGGGGGAAAATTACCGTTCAAAGATATAGGAAACGGGTTTTTCGCGAATAACTCGCTGAGTTTCATCCCGATCGGAACAGTTTATAGGAGATGAAATAAAGGACTCGCAAATACAAACAAAATAAACTTTGGCTGGTCGAAATCGGTCCAGCGGTTCGCGAGATAACGCGTTTTGAAGGTCGAAAAACTGCGCCCGGAATTTCGCCGCGGCGGGAACCTTCCGAGGGCCGTGTTCACATTTTTCGCAGAGAAGATATTGACCTAGTGACTTTATATTTTTTTTCCTGTTAGGTAATCACAATCAAAATAGTTTGTCCAAATTTCAAGTCGCTAGGTCAATTAGGAGGGGAGGGGGAGGGAAAACAATAAAAAAACTTTGATCGGGGCGAACTTTTTTATTTATTGGCCGATCCGGGTAATCCAAACTGAAAAATCTTCGTTAATTGTTTTGCTACAAGATGAGTCGGGGGCGACCAAGATTTTCGCGAAAATGGGGAAATGGCTGGCAATTTTCCGATTTCGAAAACTTTATTTCTTCATTTTCGCGATGAAGGAGTGGAGTAGGAGACAATTTTTTTCTGTCACTGGATTGAATGTTTTTTCCCCCTTAAAAATGAGCTCCCTAAGAATCCGGTAGGGCAATTATTAAGGGAGGGAGAGAGGTGGACGCGTTTTGCTCTGTAGAAGGGCAAGGGATAGGGCTAGCTACTTTGGACAGGGCTCATTCTCAAGGGTAATCAATTTCCTTTCATGGTTTTTTTTATCGCGAAGCGCTATCTTAATCAGGGGCTGCACGCACGCGTGATATGTTTATCAGGAGTTCCCGCTCACCGGTACACACAGACGAGATGAGCGTGAATATGGATTTGTAAGAGAGTAGAACGAGGAGAGGGAGCGCTAGGCTCTGCCGCCGGCATCTCGCGCTCGCCGTGATAAACATATCACGCGCGCGTGCAGCCCCTGATCAAGGTAACGCTTCGCGATAAAAAAAACATGAAAGGGAATTTATTAACCTTGAGAATGAGCCCTGCCCAAAGTCGCTAGCCCTATCCCTTGCCCTTCTATAGGGCAAAACGCGTTCACCTCTCTTCCTCCCTGAATAATTGTCTTACCGGATTCTTACAGGACTTATTTTTAAGGGAAAAAAAATGCAATCTGGTTTCAGAAAAAAATTGTTTCCTACTCCACTCCTACATCGCGAAAATGAAGAAATAAGGTTTTTTAAATCGGAAAATTGCCCGCAATTTCCCCATTTTCGCGAAAATCTTGGTCACCCCCAACTCATCTTGTAGCGAAAAAATTAACAAAGATTTTCCAGTTTGGATGACCCGGATCGGCCAATAAACAAAAAAGTTCGCCCCGATCAAAGTTTTTTTATTGTTTTCCGTCCCCCTCCCTTCCTAATTGACCTAGTGACTTGAAATTTGGACAAACTATTTTGATTGTGATTACCTAACAGGGGAAAAAATATAAAGTCGCTAGGTCAATATCTTTCCTGCGAAAAATGCGAACACGGCCCGCGGAGGGTTCCCGTCGTGGCGAAATTCCGGGCGCAGTTTTTCGACCTTCAAAACGCAATATCTCGCGAACCGCTGGACCTATTTCGACCAACCAAAGTTTATTTTGTTTGTATTTGCGAGCCCTTTATTTCATCTCATATAAACTGTTCCGATCGGGATAAAACTCAGCGAGTTATTCGCGAAAATCCCGCTTCCCCATATCTTTGAACGGCAATTTTCCCCCCCTTCACACCTCCGGTAGTCTTCCCATAGTGATCATCTGAAAGAGGGACCCCGACTCTATAAAATCACAAACAAACATTTTCGAACAGAGAGAGTTCGTTTTTCGGGTTTTTTTCGCCAGATCTACTCCACTATAGGTGTGTTTTGATATTGTGAGAGTGTAGGAACAGGTTGTGATAAGGAAGTATTTATTGGCATTTGTATATGTGAATATGGTACGTTAGGATTTCCATATGTATTTATATTTTGATGAGGTGGTGCATATTGCACATAGTTCGGTGGATGGTACATTATATTTAGCCACAAGTGTACTTACTGCGTGCGTGTAGACTTGGGCCCGTAATTCAAGTTGCGTTGTGTTATTGCACTATTTGATATGAATTTAGTTGTAAGGTTGACCTTTAACTTGTAAATTCGTATATTAGATTTCACTATCTATCTTGCAGAGCAGGCCGGCATGCGTTCGCACTCTGCGGTATTCAAGCGAAGACTCCAAGTAACTATAACTAGTGATTTTTCTGTTGGCCAACATTAAGCAACAGGTGGTGGATCTTTAAAAAATAAACGACCTATACACTACACATGTGACATCCTAAGCCTGCTGCAAATTATTATTTAATTGCACTATCTTTATTAGCAGTAATACATTATATAGGTATTCCTTTTTTTTACCGGAAATACTGACAGACTATCAACAATTACTTATTGCGGTAAAATGTTCGGGACAGCGAAGAGCAGGAGTGGAAATCTTCAGGAGCAATAAGCAAGAATACATATCGCAATTAGAATTACCGGTAAAATATTTCAAAAGCGGAGTAAGAGGAATGGATACGTGTTATATGTACAATACCTATAGGTAATTACCGACAAGTGGTCAAAAATGTCATATAACAAATGTTATCGATGCAAGTGGTTCGAGAGTGGTTATAGTCATAATAATTTATTAACTATTACAGAACGGTCTCAACAAAGAATTTTCGGGGAATAATGTGAGGTTATATGTAAACTTACCTGTTAACAGTGAACTCTATATAAATACCTAGAGTTCACTGCCGGTTAAGTTATAGTTACAACACTTTGGCACTTATTGTTTGTTCAACAATACTGTAACCACTATTATTATTCCTATTGAATGTACATAACACTAGACAACTACAACGACTGCTAAAAGAGGTTATTACAATCTGCATTGAAATGCACTCGTACTATAAGTGTACATAAGTTATTTGTTTTTAACAAAAACGGAATGTTATGAAACAGCAAAAGGGTAGAAGTTAACATGTACTATTGCTACCAAAAAAACTAGGACGTTTTTTTAGCTGTGTGAATCTGAATTTTTAATTGGCAACTGAGATGTGATTAACTTTCAAATTATTTTAAAACGTCACTTTCAATCATGCCTAAAGTAAGCTCAGTTTCAAAAGCCAGGATTAATGCATGCTTAGAAAACGGTGTAACTATTCACCAAATTGCATGTTAATTTAGTTTTATAATTATTTTATATTTTAGCTTTTGATATTAAAATTTTATGACGTGAATAATTCTAAGCTGTCATATGACAGTTTCTTAAGATCATTTAATCAACTAAAACAATACAAATGCATGGCTATTGGATTTAGAAGTTGTCCTAGTTTTTTGTGGTACCAATAGTACTGTTCTGGCGTTGCAGATAACTTCACGAAAGGTTTTGACTCGGGTATAGGTATAGGTATATATCTATTTGCCATGGACTGAATTTGTTTTCTATCAATTTTTAGGAAATTTTGAGAGAATAAGTCGCCTTATCCCATTTAGAAAACTTGCTGTAGTAATGCGGTTATGGTATGTAGACTTATATCCTCTTGTTTTTAGATGTCTGATATTGCTCCGGACCTCGCGCATCAATAAAATCAAAAATGCGATAAGTCGACTTATACCCTTATGCCTTTTTACCACAGATATAATCATATTCCTGACTAATTTTGGTTAAACTGTTTAAAAAATCATTCTCTGACAAACATCTGAAGGTATGATTTCACATAACCACTTAAAATTTTGCCTAAATATCTGCTATTCACGCATCCTCCATTATTTCGCCATAATAGTATACAGGCAGACCTCGCCGTTCGCGAGGGTTACGTTCCAGAAGAATGCCGCGAAGTGCAAAACCGTGATGCGCAAGTAAACACATAAATGATAAAAGTGGGGTTAGGTTCCATAAACAATTATTTATACTATGCAACCTCAAAAAATTCAAAAATACATAAACGTGCATATACAAACTAAAATTCCATACGAAACATAAGTCTGCCACTGAATCTAGAGCTAATTTTATGATTTATTTCAGATCCAATTTGGTAATAAGAGATTCAAAGGAATAGGCTCGATAAGTGTGTTTACAAGTTCGTGATAAATAATGTTATTTAGGTGTTCATGACATAAAGTTCATGACATAAATCGCATACGTCTGCTTTATTTACTTAGTTTGTGAAAGTTGAAACAGTTATGCACGCAATGCACCAAGTGTGTCGAAAGAGATGGTTTTTTGTCTCACTTACGCTGTGACTTCTCCACTTACAGGTGCTAGCAATATAGGAGTATTACATATATGCATATGGTACATACTGCCTTTTTTAATTTTATCCCAGATGTCAGTCAATTCAACATTCCATAGATACTAGTGGTCTTCAATTAAACCTATTATACATATAGTCTGTTAGCACTTCCATTTTTGCTTTCTCGCATACGGTAGTATAGAGAAAGTATTGTAATCGTCAAAAAAATCGACTTCGAGATTTTGACGAATCTTGACGTTTTAGACCTCCTAGAGTCCGAAAAAACCATTTTTCGAATTATGTCTGTGTGTGTGTATGTGTGTGCGTGTGTGTGTGAACACGATAACTTAAAAAGGAATTAAGCTAGACCCTTGAAATTATGTACATAGTCATTATTCAAAATTTGTAGATTCCTGTCAAATTTTGAGCAAAATCGGTTAACCGGAAGTGGCACTTTACCTAAACAGGTAGCGGTACCTATTCAAGTAAAGTACCAGTTTTCTTCGAGATATTTGAACAAAATTTTGTACATACATTTCTTATGTAGAAAAACTACCAGATATTACATTTCAGCATGATCGGTTAACCGGAAGTGGCATTTTACCTAAACAGGTAGCGGTATCCATTCAAGTAAAGTACCAGTTTGCTTCAAGGTATTTGCACGAAATTTTGCACATACATTTATTATTGAGAAAAACTCCCAGATATAAAATTTCAGTATGATAGGTTAACCTAAAGCGGCACTTTACCTAAACAGGTAGTGGTTACCTGAAAATGTAATTTTATCGCTGTATGTATATACATTGCAATAAACTTTTCAAATTTGCTAGAAAACAAGGCGAATGCGAGAAAGTCTAGGGGAGCACACTCCCGATTTTTTACAATATTTACGACACTCCACGACTGATTCCTGTCACAGTTGCACTAAAACAGATGTTGCGTAACTTTATATAACCAACATGTTGGTCATTTTTAACATTGTGCAATTTTAGTATTTTCAACTGTTAACACATAGCAATTTTTAAAATGTATGCAACTTGAAAAGAGGAGTGCAATTTTGAAAATTACATAATTTTAGAACTTGCAGCATTATTCATACATTGCAATACAGGAATTGCTCCACTTTACAGGTTGTGCTATACAGAAAGTGTACGAGTACCTTTAAAAACACTAGCCTGTACTATTATTTTCAAGTTCTTTTGTTAACAGCGCATTTCACATTAAAATATTGGGCAAAACAAATATTTTGAAGAAAGTATAGGTATGCTATTGCCCAACGTCAAACTCATTCCTTTATAAATAAAACCTAACAACACGATAACTATTATTTTCTATTACTTTGGTAAAATATTTACAATTTCACTAAATTTCAAATTAATACCATGTTTATAACATAAACATATAAAACTATTTTTTGCGAGACCCTCCCATATCTTCAAGCTGTTGTTTTAAATTTATTAGTTCTAAATCAGGCACGTATCTAATTTCCTCATGATATTCTTCGTGGGGAACTACCTCAATTGTGACACCTGGAGGTGTAGTGGTTTCCAGACTTCTCAATAATATAGATAACTAGAATATATTTATGAATTATTTGATTATTTAAAATTATTATGATATTAAGATATATTACGTTCTTTCACAATACATGCACATGCAGCAATAAAACTTAGGTCTTACCTGAAGCGATGTTATATCGGTGACTTGCACGGTTCGTTCGAACACTTTTAAGTTATACTGTGAGTGCACAATTTCACTCTTCGGTTTGAAGTTAACAATTTGCAACTGCTGCGCAGGAGTAGCCCAACACTCTTCCACATTTATATCCATATTTTTGGCAATGTTATGAACTTGTTTTTGATAATTTTCAAGGACTGCATAGTCATAGCCACGTAACTGAACATTTAGGGTATCGTATACTGGAATTTTGGATTTTAGCGCCTGAAATGCTAGATATTTAAAACTGTTTACATAGGTACCTTTTTATTATATGTTTTACCTCCAAATAGTCTGGTTCATATAAATCTTTACTGTATGACCGAATATATTTTGTTAAAGATGTGTATTTTCTTAATCTAAATAAACTTTTGCAGAAGCTCATGATTCTGAAAAAATGTATATTTAGGTATTCATATAGGTAGCACGCATAATTGTTATAGGTTATGACAGAAATGCAAATGTGTATAAAAATCAAAGCCATAAGAAAGCACAAGTGCCGACCAATCACGAAGAAGAGGCGGAGTGTGACATGGCGGCAAATTTAAACATTAAAACAAATTGTTATGGTGCCACCTGCTGCAATTAACAACTTCGATGCCTTTGCCTTGTGAGAAACACTAAATGTGAATACTAAATAACCATTGAGGTTAACTCTAGCATGAGAATTGAATTTAACCATAATAATAATAATAACGGAACATGTATTTAAAACAGGGCATTTAGCGCCTTTAAAATTATGGATGTGTCTACAGTCCCGAATACGGAATCGTTTAAAAAATATAGAATCAGTCCAGGATTGGTTTAATGTTAACGTTCGGGCTTTCCCAAGATAATAGTAAACCTGAACGCGGGACCGTTGATTGAAAATTACATTTCCGACCTTGTATTTCTACTTAGTAAGCGATGGAGTGGTATGATTGCTATGAAGTTAGGTTAATCATTTGGACTTTTTACATATTTTGGTAAGGATTAGTACCTACTGCCCAGTGCCTAACCAGCTATAATTTAAGAGGTAATATTAATAGTACCTAGATGTAATTGTAATACATAGGACTGTAAATAGATACATATCATCATTCATACCTGCTGCAAAATTCTTTTGTCTATTCTTGTCGTTATCCTCGCCTACTTTTCTCCAATATGTTTCGTTTTTGCTGACATTATTGTCATTCGTACAGTAAGACATTCTGCTTATCGTCTCGGTCTGAAAAAGCCGTAACAACAACCCTTGCGAGGACCATTTGCTGCATTTTCGCCCTTTTCCGCATTTTTATCTCAATTTTAGTTTTTTTCCGATTCATTTAAGCCTAAATTAATAGTTTAGTTTTAAAACTTTATTCCGTTCGTTTCGAATATTAGCGTCTCGCAGTTTATTTACATTCGTCAATTCTAAATTTAGCTTTGTTCTTGTCTGGGTGACGTCATCTACTCTTATCATATTTTTAAATAGTTCTCGAATACCAGCGAGTCGGGCCTTGCTTACCTGTGATTCCCCTTGATAAGCAAAATGATATTTCTTCATAACGTCGCATTTCGTCCTGTGGTAACCCTATTCCATAAGTTCGAGAGAGTACGCATATTAAGTAACGCATGCGTGGATTCATTTGGTTTTAGTATCTTAACTCGAAGCCCGAAGCCCCATTCAGCAACCAGCGCTAAGATCGTTAAGAGGTGTTGGTGGTTGTGTACGCGGCGCCGCGTAATAAGTTGAAGTCGAAATTGGTGAAGCTGGATGTTTAGCTATCGGCAAGCCCGTGTTAGGTGACGTGCTGGTGAATGTTTAGCCGAGGGTTTCTTTTCATATCGTGGAGCTTGGTACCTCCAATTAGGCTTAAAGTGAATTTTAAGTGAAAACCTCTCGGCGAGACCATCATTGTGCCGTTCGTTTACCCGTCTTTGGGAATATAAGGCCGTCCACACTTGCTTGAATATCGCCCCTATGTAGCTTCCAGGAGTTCTTCCCGTATTTTGTGGCAATAGCTTTGAGACGCGACCAGCAACTTGAGTTGAACAACGTCACCAAAGCCAATTAACTCCTCCAACAGGTATGTTGTTTAGTTGATAGTATTTGTAACGCATATATTTTTTCAGTGAAGTGATTTTAAAGTGTCGCTTTGGCACGTAGTGTCATTGTTTATTTAAATTTTAAGACGTTGAACAGAAATTACCGCCTTGAAGTGGACCTTGAGTTGTAGTTGTCAATTTTGATTGTTGTAGCGTAGTTCCTTTGTGAGAATTTCAAGTTGTCACCGTTTCTGAAATAGTTAGGTATATTGTTTGTTGTAATGTTTGTCGCCTGTGTTTAGTTTAAACGTTGCGCGATTAACCTCACTAATCTTTTTCGCATATTTTTAACCGTAACAAGTACGTCTTTTAATGTTCATTGTCATCTACATATTTTTCTACATCAATATAGTTCATTGTTAATTATCTGTGTTTTTCATTAGTAGATTGATTAAGTTTGCATGTGTATTTTGTGTATTTTTTCCGATGTACAGGGATTCGGACGGCTGTGAACGAATGCAAGTAAGGGTGAGTTTAACCCAGCTGTTCGCCGCTTAAGCATTGCCAAGCTAGAAGTAGAAAGGGGGACCATTACTTCCACTTTCAGAATAAGCCTCCCCCTGTGTTGTTTTCCCAATTGAGTAAGAAAGTGGTGGCGCTATACATTAACATCTGGACTTCGTTTACCGGACCGTAGCCCTAATTCTAAGGTCGTAAAGAATCAGCCTTCTCACTACGCGTTTTAAGCCGACACTCCTTGTTACAGCCCATCGTAACGGGTTAGGGCAACGAATCTGCGTAACTTTCCCCGATTTTGTAGTTTTTATGTGTTAAAAAACCTGCGGTTTTGTTTTAAAGAGCTGTTTATGCTGTAACAAGCTGACATCCCAAGATGGTGCCATTGTTCTTTTACAGTAAAGTCGAATTTAGGCTATAACACTCTTACGTATTTGTTTTACAATCTCAAACATGTCGTTCTGACAAATGCCATTTTATGTAGCCCGCAAAAAATATATAATAATAACAATAATAATAATAATAATAATAATAATAATAATAATCGTTTAAAGTTTTACTACAGATAGAAGAAGTAGAAGATCTGTTGAGTGCTGGTATTATCCGAGAGTCAGAATCTGAATTTTTTGGCCCAGTTATCTTGGTAAAAAAGGGGGAAATTATCGTCTGTGCGTGAATTAGGCTATAGAGCGTTAAATAAAATCACTATTCGAAATGAGTATATTATACCAAATATTGAGGAACAATTAGTCAAATTGTCTGGTAACATTTACTTTATAAGCTTAGACTGTAGCCAGGACTTTTACCAAATTTAATCGTTTAAAGTTTTACTACAGAGAGAAGAAGTAGAAGATCTGTTGAGTGCTGGTATTATCCGATAGTCAGGATCTGAATTTTTTGGCCCAGTTATCTTGGTAAAAAAGGGGGAAATTATCGTCTGTGCGTGGATTATATAGAGCGTTAAATAAAATTACTATTCGAAATGTGTATCTTATGCCAAATATTGAGGAACAATTAATCAAATTCTCTAGTAACATTTACTTCACAAGCTTAGACTGTAGCCAGGGTCACAGAATAATAATAACCAGAAGGATATCTTGTACAAAACCGCTTTGATGTCGACGCCGACAACGGGTGACCTCGAACCTTTGTATTCCATGGGCTCTCCCCAAAGCCGCTACCTAAACTTGCCGTTTCGGGGTAGAATTTCGGGGTAGAAACGTCTCAAGGCTATGAGGGGCCGGCGGTCAGGTAATACGAGATATCCTTCTGGTTATTATTATTCTGTGCCAGGGTTTTTACCAAATTCCGGTGTCAGTCAATTCTATTTCTAAAACTGCATTCATACCTCTAGATGGGCATTATAAATACTGTAAGATGCCCTATGGTCTTGTCAGGGCTCAGTATTTCAACGTTTTATTGATAGACGAATTGGTAAACTATGCCATGCTCTTTCTTAAAAACTACAATTAATTATTTAGGGCATGATATCAGCTTTCTTGGTATATCTCTGGGAGTACACAAGACAGCCGCAATTGATACATTTAAACGTGCGTCGGATGTACACAGTTTGTCAATTTCTCGGGCTTGTCGGGTATTTTAGAAAATTTATTAGGAGGTTTGCTAGCATAGCGTTTCCGTTAACGGAGCTTAAAAACACATTTTGGCCTTGGGGGGAAGCACAAGAACAAGCATTTATAAATCTGAAAAGGGCTTTAACTAGTAAGCCAATTTTAGTTCCTTTTAATGGCAACGTAGACGCACAAGTTGACATTGATGTGAGTACTTAAAGGTTAGGAGGTATATTGATGCAAGTACAAACTGACAAAACCACAAAACCGGTAGCATATTTTAGTCGTGTAGCCACTCCTTCTGAACGGGTTTATGACCGCTATGAACTAGAAACAATAGCGTTGATGGAATCCTTGAAGCGTTTAAGAATATGCTGTAATCGGACATCGATTTACAATTGTCACTGATTGCACTACGGTCCGAAACATTTGCTAAACGTGATTTACTTCCTAAGATGGCCCGCTGGTTGTTACAAGTTCAAGAGTATGATTTCTACATTGAGCACAGGACAGGGAAATTTATGCAACACGTAGAGACACTCAACAGAAATCCTGCAACCTATAACCTTTCACATCTTGTAAGGACATTTTTAGTTTGTATGAACGTACGGCTAATTAACATTATTTTCTCCATCCCGAATTTACGATTCCGCATGTATTTAAGCATCTCGAGTCGTGCGCTTGCAGCCAGCAGTTTTAAATGCACTCATTCTGTGTTATCGTCCTGTTTCGGTCCTATTGGCATGCTAGAAAAGCTACGCACGTGTTTCTTATCGATCCACTGCAGATGTGAATTGGTTGTATAAGCGCTTACGTTTTGAGCCAGAATAAAAGACAGTTGTCGTGTGGTAGAGAGAGCGAGTAAGAATGTTGACCCCCACTATTTGTCGATAGCGAAATAGTCCGCGCGTTTTTGAGGCAGAATTGATCCGGGGTTGCAAGAAGCAAAAAGTGATTTGGAAGTTGTCTTTACTGCCGCGCGGCTTGCGGGCTCGCGTGGGCAGCGTTGCGGTGTGTGTGTGTGTGTCGCATGTTTTGGTCCCGTTATTCGTATTCCCGTCGATGTAACGCAAGTTTTGTATTACCCGGTTAATAACTTTTTCCCGTTATTTCAAGATCGAAAACTGTGTTTCACATTTAGTGACCTTTCTGTATGTGGTTGTTTGTGACGATCGAGCTTGGTGTTGTTGTGTACCGATTTAAGCCTTTGAGTTTTCGTTTATCATGAGGCGGCAACTCTTATAATACGTCATTTGACGAAATCTGAGCATCGGCTTATTCATATGTCGCTAAGCTTCCGCTTATCGATTCATAACGTTCTGCCAATTTCCGTGTGGGCTTCAAATTTGCTCTCATTAGCGGATTATCTCAGGTTTGGTCCCGTAGGCCACGTTCAGTTGATTTGGTGTAGCTCTCTTTGAGCGTTTTATCGGAGTGTCTGGAAAGCGACCCTTTGCAGCAGCGTAGGACATCGATTGCTGCTAAGCCAAGCTTTTTAAATGTATCGTTCTAATGTAATAGCTTTTATAGTGCCGAGTTTAAAGTGTACTGAGTGTTTTGCCAAGTGCCAGACAGTTTGCGTAACGTTGCGGTCATTGTAGCATTATTGTTTGTACCATTGCATTTGCTAAACCACTTATAGTTGTTTACCTGTCAATTTAATTTATTACCGTCAGAATTCATAAACCTGTTTAACTTTACGTCGTGGCAGTTGAAGTATGTGTCGCGATTGTACCTTGTTTAGTTGATTACCGTTTGATCATTCAGTGTAAATACCGTTTACAAGACATTAATATACTCATAGTTGATGTCAAGTTTACCGCTTCCTTACTAGATTAAGACGTTACGTAATATTACACATTTAACCATTGCTAACCCATTTAATATTTTTATGTACCCAACCTTTATCCATTTAAATACATTTCATGTTTGTTTAACTGTGGTTTTCTCTTAATGTTGTGCATGCGATTTGTATATGTATTTTTCCAGTGTAAAACGAGTTTAGCAAGCTGCTCAAGTGAATTCTTCGAAAGGTAAGTGCGACGATGTTGCACTTGGCTCGCTGACTAGGACACTGCCAAGGTTATAATTGAAAGGTGAAAGCGTTAGGCTTCCACTTTTCTCAGTGGGTTCACCTGTGTATTTTTCCCTTGTAGGAATCGTGGTGGCGCCTCATGAACCTACCTGCCTCCACTGAAGTTAGTCGGCAACCCTTTTGTAACGGGCTGGGGTAGCGGTCCTATGTAATACATTCCCGATTTAGAGTTAGTTTATGCGCTAGTGGTTTAGCATTGTTTGGTTTGTCGTAAATCCCGTTTCCTACCGTTACAACCTTGATAGTGGCGATTAGTTTCTAACTCTGCAGCTGCAAGACGAAATATAAAATGCTATTGTAGATCAGCTACAGCAGCACCGTAATTTAGATATGGCAAAAGACTTTAGTTTTAAGCAAAATCGTTTAAACCGAGAAATCTAGGGGTAGTATCTAGATTCACAGGGTGGAAACTCTTGCAGAAATATCATGATGAAATAGTGCATGTTCGGTTCGAAAGGTGCGCCGCTATTATAAAAGAAAGCTATTGGTTTGCTAAAATGGCATGTTTCATAAAAAAATATGGTTGTGCATGTTTGCAATGCGCGTATAACAAAGATAATTTGGTTTGGTGGTCAGATATATCCAAATTTCACGCCACCTTCAACACAGCAATTTGTAACACTGGTTTCGAGGGCGCAACTGCAGCGTAAGCCCTCCTGTCCGAACATCGGAAACCGAAACCAGATCAGTCATCGGACGGCAACGTGTTATTTTATAATCTCTTTTGTTATATTGCTTTTGGTATCAGTTAAAACATTAAACTCATTATATCTTTGAGGACTCTTGTTATTATAGCAATAACTTATCCCACAATGGAAAACAATCAGGAGTATTACACTCGATCCCTAAGCCTAGCATTTCAATAGACACTGATATCAATCACGTGGGGCCTTTCATTAAAAGTAAATCGGGTTAGTTATATTTTAATCCTTATCGATTCATTTACAAAAATTGTAGCAAAGCTATCGCTTGGTCTAAGGTCTGCAGAAGGTATTAAAGATCTTCGTGAAATCTTCGGAATGTTTTTAGGATATCCTAGACGTATCATTAGTGACAATTGGCGTTCGTTTACTAGCCTTAATTTCAAGGCATCCACTAGTGAAAAACAGCCGTAGCAATACCTTGACTTCTTCTAATGTGAGTGGCGTCCTTAATGGAAAGACCATCCAAATATACATCAAACACAGTCACAATCGACTTCCTATACCTTGTAAGAACGTAGTTTGTATAGCTATTACAGATGTCTGGGAACTGCATACCAACCGACCATGTGTGTGTGTACAGAGAGTGGATCAGAAAGTGGTGTTTCTGGTACAGCTATCTGAAATTTGTCAACCTTCATCCACATGGCAGTGGCCAGAGCCGATTTATTTGCTTTTCTTGGGAGGGCTGAATCGGCAAACAAAGATACCGAATAGAAACAAAGTTTATTACTGGTAAAATGTTTTTAAATAGCTTAAAATAACGTTGCTGGTTCTAAAAACTTTGTATTTGGTGCATATTTAAAGTTGATTGGAGTAATAAATGCATTTTATAGAATTCTAGAGTAAATTCAAAATGGCGGCTAATATGGTGGCATTCCCATACTTAGATTTTTTAAAACTTTTGATATGTTGGAGATATTATTGCAAGTCTAAGAAATCTTACTTTATTTCTCTTACAATTAGTTTGTTACGGTATCATATTGATTTAACGACACCCACGACTGCGTGAGTACCAAATAACTAGACAAGTCTGGGAAATGTGCACGCTCACCCTGGAAGTCGTAAGAAACAGGCTAAAAGCCTCGGTTCAGATACGCTCAGGGAGGGGGCGGGGTCCTAAAACGAGACACCACATGCAAAGCGTGTTGAGGTATATATAGGGTGTTACCGAATAAATGGGCACCACAAGATCCAAATCCAAGAGACCACGTTCAACCGGACCTTGAGGGCCAAACGAGGCGAAAGATACTCAAGTGCTGCTTCTGGAAGCGACAGCGCAGCGACAAACGCAACAACCTACCTGCAGCGCGCGTCTACCACGTCCGGGCTTTACCTTACATCGATTGTAACATAGTGACTCAGTCACCCTGTAAACAAACATGCACAAGACACAAGGGAAAACTCATAAGACGGTACAGTTAATACATCTATTGGGCCACTTCACATGACCAACCAACAACTTACATGGTACCGACGTGGTCGGCACGTATAACGATCTGTACTAACTACTTATGGGATACGCCCAGCTAGGAAGCGCTTTACCTAAAAATTACGACGCATGCTGAGGCGTACAACAAGACAAAATTAGTTCTAGCTAAATAACGGCTAACTACTAAACAGGTATATTGCAGACGCGTGAGATTCACACGTGTGCCAGACATCAATTGAAACGCCGGGCACGAGTATGTGAGTTTAATTGCAAACAATTGTCAGGTCATTTTGTATTTTAATTAGCCACCTAGGCTTTTGGGCAGCGTGCCCGTATGTTAAACCCTTTTAGTTACTTATTTGGCTTCATCGCCTAATTCCATAATAATGATTTTGCACATATTTGGCCTCAAGCGCAGTATTTCTCGTCATCTGGGGCACCCCTTTGTTGGTACTTTGACAGCCGTGTGTTAACGCTCGCAAGATTTTCGAACCTTCTAGAAATTACGCTGTTGGTGCGACTGCGAGGCCTCGCGCTCTCTTTGTCACCGGAACGTATTTGTTTTATTGGGCGCATCGCCATTGGCTGTCGAGAGTCACGTGGTAACGCCGTTTTGGCTCAAGCCACTTCGGGCGTCGTAACGCTTCTTGCTCGGCAGTTCAACTCAGGCCATTGATCAAGGAGGTCGGCAGGAAGCTCTTGTGTGTGACGCACGTGCCGTTTTGTGAGCGCGTTTTCCTTGGCGTTGTTGTTGGGGGCTACGTCCGGCCATGTCGTGAAAAGAAGTGGTTCTTTCATTCCTACAAGTTGTTGGGGACTCGCTGCAGGACGTGACTAATGCCCATACGTTTCTGTTACACCAATCCTACGTGAGTGACTACATTGAAATAATACGCCATTATTCGGCGGAGTCTTTGCCCAAGGATATGTGCTTGCAAATGCAGGCGCTGCTGACTGCCACCCGCACTGCTCAGGAGAAGTTTAGAATAAATACCAGGTACCATTTAAAAATATTATGTAACTTAGTGACCCCTTTTACGCGAATGTGCCGTGTAAGCGATCGACTTTGGTCGCATTCATTTAGTAGTACATCCTTAGTTTGTAACTGTGCAAACATTGACTTTCGCTGCATTGCTAATTTTAGGCGTTTCGAACGCTTTCTTAATATTATATTTAGATATTGTTTTTGTGTGTAACATTTGTACGCTTTAGTTATAGTGCTATTACCTCCACCTGGGGTCTACGTTAAGCCCTACGCTTAGTATGGTGACCCATTCGTTGCCTGATTCTGTATAACGTCATTCAATAGACAATTGTGCAAGCTCGGGGCTTATTACTGTGTACAACCCCTGCATGCTTTACTTTTTTTCAGAATAAACAGCTAGTGTCACGATTAGATGTACGACGACCTCTGAGTAGTGGAGTGTGCAGATAAGTGGAGCAGCCGCCCCCGCAGTGGCAGCACAAACCCGAACTAACGATTCAAACCTCAAATTATCGATTTTGTCATCCGAGTTCGATACTTCTCGAGTACCCTTATCAAGTAGTAACTAGCGTACTTGTTGCCTCGTCTAACCGCCCAAGCCCGGTTACCCGAGCCCATTTAAAGTCAGGTTTGGTGGCGCCCTCATAATTTTGACGTACCCTATATATATGCCTTAACACGCTTGCCCAGAACGTATCGTGTGACTCACGCCCGACTCCCTGAGCGTTCCAGCCGTGGCCTTTGGCCTGTTTTTAGCATATCTCAGGGCAAGTGTGCCAGTTTTCCAGGACTGATTCCGTGGTGCGATGCTCACCTTGGGTGGGTGTCGTAAAGTTTTAATACCGTAACACACTAGACTGCTCGCAGCGAAACAATGTACAACACGAATATTAAGTGATGCGAGTTTAATCGTAAAAACAAGGCTGCTCGCAGCGAAACAGTGTACGGCATTTTAGTTACTTTATATGAGTTTTAATTGCAAAACAAGACTGCTCTCAGCGAAACAATGTACGGCATTGTAGTTACTTTATATGAGTTTTAATTGTAAAACAAGACTGCTCGCAGCGAAACAATATACTACATTAGGGTTGCTTTTTATGGATTTAATTGCAAAACAAGACTGCTCTCAGCGAAACAATGTACGACACTAATATTAATTAGGCACATGCTGGAGCAACAGTTTCATGACACAACTTGTTACCTGGGTACGAGCTCATCCTTCAAGATGGAAGGAATGCGCCAGATGTAGGCGTCGTTTGTCGCTGTTGTGACGTCCGGGATGTTCCCCTTTATGCTTCAAGCGTGGGTGTAATGTTCATGCCCCCTTGGCAAAACATAGAAATGGGCAAGGCCGTTAATTGGATCACTCGACGATTAATCTCGTCTAAACACTGACGGACAAAATTAGGCGTAACACACACCCATACTAATGAATGAACCAAACCAAGCCTGCAAGCGGACACCACCAACAGACACTCGTAACGTCGTAGCCTGCCAGACACTGTCTGCCACACAACGAGAAACTTGAAGGAGTCACAGATTAATTACAGGCCACAGGCCCCAGACTGAATGGCTAAAACCGACGCTAAAAACGAAGATTCGCGCTCAAAACAGGGGCTGTCTGCGACTGGCCAGATGGACCCAATCGAAAGTCAGGAATTTCGCCCGGTGACGACAAATCGTCTAGGTGCGACAGAGATCGACAGATGCTTTTTCACTGGCTCTCATTGACTAAATTTTAAATGACTTCAAAATAGCCGTTCTCACGACTGAAGGACACGTAGCTGCGGATGCGACTGTATAGAGATTCGCGCGAAATGCTAGACTGTTAAGCGGAACGAAAATCCTCGTGCGGGTTAGGATTTTTATGTGATACGAAAAGCTGCCGTATAAAAGATAATAGATTGCCGAAACGGAACCAATATACAGGCGGACACGCCGATTATGTACCAAAACTGTTATAAATGTTTATTTAATTATCCGAATTAAGGAAAGATAGAAAATGGAATGACAAGTTTGAAGTTTAACATTTTGTTCACCTAAAATGACTAGACCATTTCAAAGTTCCTAGATGATGATAAACATGTTTTCTCAATACGAAGCAATAAAAATCAATAGTATTCTCCACGTACATTTATTTAAATTGGCGACATGTTTCGAAACCAAAGTGGTTTCATCTTCGGGCCATAATGATCATTGACAGTAGAAGCACGTGTTAAATTTGTAGGTTAAAATAAGGTTAGGTTAAAACGTTGAAGACGATGTAGCAATAAAATTTAAAAAACACCACATTGGAGAAGAAACATTAATTAACCAACAAACTACGTTATAAAGATCGTTATGCTGGTTAATACATCACAATATACAAAGATATAAAAGTTAAAATTAGATCCTCAACGTTAGCATCTATTTAACTTGTTCTAATTTTAATGCTTATATTGTGATGTATTAGCAAGTATAACGATCTTTATAACGTAGTTTAGTCCAGTCATTTTTGCTTGAAAGTGAACCGAAATTTGAAATTTATTTTTTGCCATGTTGGAGGGATTCAGCAAAGCTTAACTTCAAGTTGTCGACCAAGATTTCCTATGTGCTATTTGCGCCATCTTAAAAAAAGGTGCGTTTGATTGTTTTGCGATAACTCAGTTCCCGTTAGCGGTACGTACAAATTAAGTGGACCTTTTATTTAGAGTTTTGTGTGCTCTACAATTTATGTTCAACTACTTTTCCACGTACGAGCGATATTCGTCGAGATATCGAACTTAAAAGGATAGCGTGAACTGGCCGAATTTTTTTTCGCACTTCTTCGCTTCTATTTCGTTTCTCGACCTATTTAGCGAAAAAGTAGTTATTATAAAACTTGTAGAGATTGAAAATACCTGCAATTTGACCTATTATAAATTAAAATGCAACTAAAATTACGACTTGTAGAGCGGACCAAAGTCGTAAAGTCGGCGCGTAATTTAGATTTTATATATCGTACTATTACATAAATGACATATTAAACTTCCTTACATTATTAGAATCATTATATTTCATAGAAAATCTTAGTGGACAACTTGAAATTCAACTTTCCTGGACCTCCAACATCCCAAATAAGGAGTTTAAACTTTCGGTTCTTAAGAATTTTTACTATTAAACATTGTTCAAAGTACTACGTACATTTACAATCGGAACCTCAAGTTCATATGTGACTTTTGCAAGATATAACATGTTATTTTGTGTTTTCTGAATTGAAAAAATGACGAAAAATACTATTTATAAAAAAATAGGTATTTACAATTGCGAAAACTTAGCTTCACTTCTGTACACAAAACCGATAACGTTTATCATTCATCATAATCAGCCTCAGAGATTATACATTTTGGTTTGTTTTGATCTCATAGATAAAAGCTGGTCTTTCCAGCGTTTTTTTAGTCATCTGTGGATTCTTCATCCGCCTGTAGGCTGGTAATAAAGCAGTTGTTTCGGTATACGAGAGTCTTCCATCTTATAGTGATGTTCCTGCCAAGTGGTTTTGTATTGTTTTATTTAGTTACCTAATTTTTGTATAATTTTCTCATGGTGTTTATGGTCCAATAATCTTCTTGTTTGGATTTTAGTAATCGTTCAATTTTCACATTTGTATAGTAGTACGGGAACAGCCATAACCTTATAAAATTTAGGCGTGTTTCTCTTCTTGTGTTTTTTTAGATATCTTTTTATTGTTCCGCACATGTAGCTGAATTTCTCTATTTTGCTGTTGATGTCTCTTTGTCCTCCATATCTAATTTTCTATTCTAGATAACGGAAGCACTGGATTCATGCAATTGGTGTATCATCAATAAATAATTTTCGCTCAAAAGTGGCCTTTAAAAGCTATCACCTTAGTCTTTGGAGTAGAGATTTCTAAATTATATATTTTTGATGTTTTGTATAGTTTATGAGAAGAACGAACGACTTCGAAATGTTTTGCTGGCGTAGAATGTTACGGATCGCATGGACTACGCATAGAACCAAGCGTCGGTTTTCGAGGAAACAAAGCCAAACAAACGCCTCTCAATCATTGTTTGCACTAAGATTCTTGGGCCATATTTCCAGTACAACTGACAACCTAGAGAAAACTATTGTTCAAGGAAAACCACATGGCAAAAGACGGAGAGGCAGATTCTCTAAACGATGGTTTGATATCACGCTGGCGGTATTAGACGAACCACCTTCAGTTTCCATGGGTTGAGATGCTGAATGCGTAGACTAATGGTGTACAGCACATTAGTCATGACGTAACAATGAGAGAAAAAGATAGTTTATGTGATGCTTAATGATGTAATAACATTTTTATATTTCAGAATACATAATATAACATGTTATATCTTGCAAGTCACATATGAATTTGAGGCTCGGATTGTAAGTGTACGTAGTACTTTGAACAATGTTTAATAGTAAAAGTTCTTAAGAACCGAAAGTTTAAACTCCTTATTTGGCATGTTGGAGGTCCAGGAAAGTCATATAATGATTCTAATAATGTAAGGAAGTTTAATATGTCATTTATGTAATAGTACGATACATGAAATCTAAATTGCGCGCAGGTTTGACGACTTTGGTCCGCTCTACAAGTCGTAATTTTAGTTGCATTTTAATTTATAATAGGTCAAATTGCAAGTATATTCAATCTCTACAAGTTTTATAATAACTACTTTTTCGCTACATAGGTCGAGAAATGAAACACAAGCGAAGAAGCGCGAAAAAAAAAATCTCGGCCCGTTCACGCTTTCCTTTCGAGTTCGATATCTCGACTAATATCGCTCGTACGTGGAAAGGTATTATAGTTGAACATAAATTGTAGAGCACACAAAACCCTAAGTAAAAGGTCCACTTGATTTTCACATACCGCTAAAGGGAACTGAGTTATCGCAAAAAAATCAAACGCACCTTGTTTTTAAGATAAAATAGCACATAGGAGATCTTGGTCGACAACTTGAAGTTAAGCTTTACTGGACCCCCCCTAACACGCAAAAAAAAGAATTTTAAATTTCCGTTCACTTTCCAGCAAAGGCCTTATTTTTGTACATAGTGACTGGACTAATTTGCTGGTTAATTAATTTTTCTTCTCCAATGTGGTGTATTTTTTAAATTTTATTGCTACCTTGTCTTCACGGTTTAACCTAACCTCATTTTAACCTACACATTTAACACTTGCTTCTACTACCAATGATCAAGTCGCCCAAGACTATTGATTTTTATTGCTTCGTATCAAGACACCTCCACTATTAGCATGATGGATCACTTTCCTATTATGTTTTCTCAATTCCTTTTGTCTCTCTGTTCGTCTGTCTGTCTGTCTGTCCGCTTGTTAGAGTTATAACGCACTATTTGTTGGAGGAAGACATAATTTCGTATGCGGATTATATGTCTACCTGGCTCTACACATTTTGGATCCAACATATCCTACAGGGCAAACACATTAAAAAATAAATTGTTTTTCATTTGATACTTTCAACAGTTTTTGTTTCAAAATCTCCACTTGCGAGGAAAGGAAAGGAAAGCCCTTTACAGATTTTTGTTTGTCTTTTTATTATTTTTTTGGTTTTTTAAATAAATTCATTTAATTGTCACGAAAATTTCATCCGAAATTCATAATGTTTAACGATAAGTGCACAAAGTGCTCCGGCACTTATGTTACAAATAAAAGGGTTACTCGAAGTGGGAGTTTTGCAACTGAAATTTTTGAAAATAACAGAAGAAAAATGTTTTTAAGGGTCCACCTTGTATATGTTTGTCCCAAGATATGCATATTTGCGCCAAGGGTAAAAACTTGAGCTATGTGCAAAATATTACTTTAATTTAACTGATGGTTCTCGAGTTAAAGCAAAAATAGATAGAATTTAATTTTTAAGACGCTCGCCCTTTATACATATATTTGACTGAAAGTATATCCGGTTTGAGCCAAGTAGACATATAATCTGCATGCAAAATATCGTTTTTCTCGAAAAAATAGTTTTTGAGCTATGCTGCTAACAGACGGGCGGACAGACAGGCAGACGGAATTGAGAAAACATGTGTTTCGTCATCTAGGTACCTTGAATCGTGAAGATCTGAAGAAATCTCAGAAAGTGATTTTTTCACGATTACATTACAATAGAAGCATCCAGTTAAGGGCCATTTTCGTACCAAATCTATCAAGTCTAGCTAGTCAACGGTTTCACATCAAACGCATCGTTTACTTAGAAATTTTATCAGGCATAAAAATTCGACCGGTTGAATCATGGTCAGTCTTGATGTGTCTAGACACGAACGGACTGAACGTGAAGCGTTTGGTCTGAAACTGAATTCTGAAATTGCTTGATATTTCAGTCAACCTAATCTTGCAGCATCAGAATGACTGGATGTGGCCGGATTTGATCGGTTTGGTGTAAAATTGCCACTTAAGAGATAAAAAGTTTCCAAAGCAACCATTTTGGAGAGCGTATACCAAATAAGAATTCTGTAGCTCAAATGCAGCCCATCATAGGAAAGTGATATTTGATGTAGCCGTACTCTGAAGCAATTGTGTTAATGTACAGAGAAATTATTTTTAGAACTTTTTTAAAGCGCTATCAATTATTAACTAGGTCTTGATAGTAGAAATAACAGATTTTGGAAATACCGCTGAAACGATTGCATCATGTTTTCTAGAGCGGCAAAACAAAAAGCAAACGTAATTTTTTGAACGTAAATTGACAACTTTCCAAAATTTGGTAGTACTCAAAGAAAATATGGAAACCGTTGCTGATACTACTTTTGAGGAACTAAATACTCTGTTCAGGGAGCTAAAGAAGTCGCACGATGAGAGTGTCGCAAAGAGGAATCCGGAATCGGGCGATCCTTCGTCGGAAGGAGACGCTTCTGATGCAAATTTTGAAGGTTTATTGGCACGTTTGGATCAAATCTTAACAACAATAGGGGAGGATAATATAACGTACGTTAAGCTATTGTCGATGAAGGCATCTCTTTTATATGAGCAGGCAAAAGTGTTCATGTCGCTGGAGGAACTCGATAGTTCACAGGCGCTCCTGGAAAAAGCCCTAGAGTTGATAACAAATTTCCGTGACCACCCACAAGTAACATTTTTATACATGAGGCTAATAAATCATCTAGCGTATCTTCTCTCGAAGAAGGGCAACTTCGAAAAGTCGCGTCATCTTCTGGAAAGTATTCTAGAGAGTGAAGAGCCCAAGAATAATATGTTGGTTTATAGGTAAAACTAAGTTATTACTACTAAATTACCATTTTAAGAGGAACGTTCTGTAGCACTGAAGAATTGTTTATAACTCAAGAAATCGACCAGAGCCAAGCGAGTTGCAAACTAAACAAATTGGTGGCCAACAATTTGCAGATGTTGGGGTGGATATATGGCAGACTTGGTCAGCATGACATCCATGCTGCTAAACTTCATATGGCACTAGAACGACAACTAATGGCTGGTGATTCTGATCCTGTTAATTGGGCTTGCCGATGTTCTAGATTGGCCGCACTCTACTTGAGTCAATGTAATTGGATTTCCGCGAGGTACTATTCTTGTAGTAATGGTAGTAATCGTAGAGAAGAAACTACATCAGTATCTATCTAGATATCACTTGCTCGCTGCGGGATCTGTGTTGGATCGTTTGGAAAGGGAATTGGTAATTCATCAAGACTTGGCGAGAGCTCAAGCTGACCTAGCACGTGGGTGGATCAATTATGGGCTACATCTTTTCAGCAATAGCAAAGCGCACTTATTGACACGGAGATATCCTGGAACCTTTCATGAAGAAGCTGTAGTTGAAGGTAAATAAATTACGGTTTCTTCCATTCATTGATTTTTTAGTATCGAGTGCGTATGACTACAATATCTTCTTCGACGTCGTCTTCTAATCTATTTTTTTGTCCTTGCTTTGCTGTAATTTCTGTTGGCTTCCATTCTCGCTTGCACTGCGTACTTATCTTTTTTGAGATTCTTTTTAAAATTGTCTTTGAGGTTCTATTTACTAGTTATGCTATTTTTGGATATTTCTCCATCTTATTTTTTTCCTTATATTGTCTAATCATTTAATTTATTGTGTTTCAACCACTTTTATATCATTATATTAGCAAATAATTGATCTTTGTTTTCCAATTTTCTTGTACTTGTTCCAAAATGTTTCAGATAATAATTTAACTTTCAAATGCTGTTTCAGTTGCTTTTCGGTCGTCTGTTTGCGAGTATATGCAATCGACATGGGACAATAGATTAATAATAGATGGTTAGATATCTATTTAAGCCATTTCTTGGGGAGAATACTTTTGATAACGTCATACAAACATTGTTAACAGACCTTGACCAGGCTATACAGTGAGTTTCTTCCGACATTATTGACTTTCGGAACTCTTTCTTATTTTCAACTTTAATTTTTCCAAAAGTGATCTTAATTTGTCTCGCCTAACTTACTACCACCTTTGAAGTTGCTGACTGTAGGTCTCGTGATCTTACATATAAACTAATTTGTGTGGTTTTTATTTATTTTACAATCTTTTTGGGGATTCAGAACTAATTTATAAATAAGGAACCGGTTTTAAATAAATACAAAATATAGAAAACATTGAAACTTATTTATATCGGCAATGTGATCATTGAGACATGATTAACTATTGTTTTCCACCACTTATACTCAAATATTTTGTAACAGTAAGTTATATTTTACAGTTCTTATATACATGCACATATTACTACCACTTCAGTGGTGCAGTGGATGTAGTTCCAGGCTTACAATAACCAAATCATCATTATCACATATCCTCTTGTGTCCATTGTTGGACATATGCCTCCTGACGATTTCAGTGCTCCCATTTCTGAGCAGTTGTCACTCCATCGAGTGGATATCTTCCTCTACTGCGTTTGTCGATAGCGACTCTACACAAGTTAGCTCTTGGTTTCTCCCACCTCCATCTTCCTGGGAGAAATCATGTCCCAACCTTTATCCTACCATTCTCAACTTTTTTTCCTATGTACATCCTCTGTCCACAGCCAAAACGCAAAGCTAGCACGGCATTGTTAAATAAAAAAAAAACAAAAAGGACCCAAGTGAGTAGGATTATTATGCATATCCACAATCGCACACTGACTACCCGTCAGTCTGCCCCAAGGATTGTGAGGTATGCGAGAGGGGGGGGGGGGCGTGACAAAAATTTGGCAAGTGTACCATTCTACAGATGAATAGTTTTGAAAGTTGCAACCTTCAATGCCAGAACCGTACTATCGGAAGAGAAATTTGTACAAATGGAAAACGATTTCAAACAATCAGATTGGACATCACCGGAGTCAGAAGACGAGATGAAAGCTTTGAAACTCTTAAATCCTGCCATATTTTCTACTACAATTGAGGGGAAACGAATCAATAAGAGGTGTTGGCTTCTTCATACAAAAATAATAATGGTGAGGCACTAACACCCCATGAAGGAGCTTGGCCTGCAAGGCGGAAGGTTAGAGCTTCCGTATCCTCGCTCTCACACCCGACTGTCGCGTGTCAAATTCATGACACGTGGTGATGTGGTGAGCACCACGCATTAGACAGCCGCATTATTACCCCTTGTTCTTTCGAACGCAGGTTCCCAATTATTTAAAGCGACTGGGTAGGCCGCCCGCCAGGCATCGATCTGGGATTTGAACTCCAGACTTCCGCGCCGCAGTCCGATGCTCTAACCATCTGAGCCACGCTGGCGCTTTCATACAAAAAACTATCTCAAAATATAACAGTCATGCAGGCAATAATGTTAATCTACGACTAAACACTCGATACAATCAAAATCGTCGAACTTTATGTTCCAACTTCAGAACATACTCAGGAAGATATTGAAACCTTTTATGATGATATATCTAGAGCTATCATAAAGAACCACGCATATGTTACAGTTTTTGCGACGATTTTGACTCCAAACTAGGACTAAGATCTGATCCACTGGAAATGTTGTTCTCTGAATGTCATTTTTTGGCAGTGGTCTATTATGATATGTTTTTCGTACTTTTTCCACTGTCTAGGGCAGGGGTCGGCAACCTGCGGCCCGCGGGCCGCATGCGGCCCTTTGCAACTTTTTGCGCGGCCCGCCAAAGCACCAATATAAATTTAGGAAAAATCAACAAACTTAGAGCGCAAGCGTACCGAAATGTGGCCGGTGACAAAAATGCGCGACAAACAGAAGCATAGTGGAAAACCTATTTTACTGCGCAAGTTTAATCTCCACTCCCCAGCGAATACGACGTCTCGCTTAGCAAGTGTAGCATTCTTTCTAGTGATGGGCATAATCAGATGATTTCAATAATCGGAATGTTCCATTTCGGAATGTTTATAAAATCGGAATATCATCCGATTATTTTACATTCCGTAAATGCAAGCAAGGGAAAACGAGCAAAATAACAACAAGCGGAAAGAAGATGAAGTGCGTGCAAATTTACGATGAGAGCACTCGCCGTCGCGCCGTAAGCCTTTATCTGCGTTGGCATCTATTGTTTGGGTTTGTAGGACGGTCAGTAATAGCTATTTACGTTATTAGACCGGTAGCACCATTTTTATGACCGCGCCAATGCTTTACAGGTCGAATCGTAGGGCGAGACCTGTATGTTTGGCAATGCTAGTTAGCAATGCAGTATCCTAAAAAACAATTTATGAGTTTGAGTCGCACAGTGGGATATAAGGAAATACAATTTTTTCAAATTATTACAGTAGTTACGTTAATAGACTTTCGGAAAATGGTAGTAATATTTTAAAGTTTAATAGCACATAATAGATAGTATAAAACAATACTTGAATTTGAAGTCTCTAGGTGTACTATCTAATAATTAATCTATGAAATACCACTGCCATTAGTGCCATTCACGTATCATACACGTGCGCACACGGCGCGACCCGTCGACATTCGCCAACCAGCATATAGCAGTCAAGTGAGTCAATACAACATTCCGTATTCCGTTCAGTTCAAATTGGCATTTCTATTTCTCATTTTGTGTTCCGAATAGTAAAATAATCGAATTCCGAAAGTTCCGAATTTTGTGCACCGAACAGTAAAATAATCGAATTCCGAAAAGTTCCGAAATAATAGGAACCTTCCAATTTTTTGAACGATCGGAAACTTTCCGATTATTCATTCCGGATAGGCCCATCACTAATTCTTTCATTTCGCCAGTTTGCTACTGTATGTTCATATGTGCGTTCATGTTGACAGCCGTATGACGTTTCACTACAATGTTTTATATTTTTTATATTTATATATTTTATATTTACATATTTATACATATTTAATTGGAATTGTATTTTCTTTTTTTTTCCTTTTAAGAATTGTAAAATTTTTGTTCTCTAACATTATTGTTATTATAGCATGTCAATAAAAAATAATTTTTTTCTATATTTATTTTTAATAATATTTATACTCGTATATGATATAAAAGCACTATTTAAGTTACATTTGAATGTGCGGCCCGCATAAAAAAATTTATTTTGAAAATGGCCCGCCGTTCGAAAAAGGTTGCCGACCCCTGGTCTAGGGTGTAAATCACACAACCTTTCGGGAGTTTTTATCTACTCCCGTCTTCAGGTGTTCTTGGTTAGTCCTGAGAAGGACTGATATTATACGTTTTTCTACGTAAATTTGTGACTCCCCCGGGGTTTGAACCCGGGACCGCTGATCGCTAGTCTGCCACTCTAACCACTAGGCCACCAGGGCGGTTATATATTTTAGTTGTAAACTTATATTTATATCTTACCGCTGTATGCGCAGTAGACTATTTTTGAAATTCTCTGCGCAGTAGTGGCATCCAAATGGGCTTTAGTTCTGCGCTAGCCTGGCTAATTGGTTCTACTGCCAGCGCTATGTATGTAGCTTTTTTCAGCTTCCTACGGAATCTGTTTTCCTCTTTAGCTACAATTGATAGGCCCCGGGTGGTGTAGCTTGAACAAGCGTCCACGTTCGATTAGCAGAGTTAAGCAACGCTGTCTCTGGTCAGAACTTGGATGGGAGTTCCACGGCTGTTATACAACATCATGACAGTCGTTAGTGGGGTTGGAAGTCCTCATAACTGCACAGCGACGCCTGTAATTGGCTGTTGGCTGAGTGCAAATTAAATTAAATAAAATAAATAAATTGATGCGTTATCCCATTGTATGTGATGGTCTTAGTTCCAGACGTGTCCGATAATCTCACTCGTAGAGGACGTTGTGTTTCCCCTATGTATTGTCTTCCACACTCGCACGGTACGCTGTAGATACAGTTCTTTGAACACTGATCTTCTTTCTGAGGCTTGGTATGCGTCATCATGCCTCTTAGAGTTGTTGTGGACTTGAAGGCAGTTCTTATATTGAATCAGTTTGTCGGAAACTTCTCGGATTTATGGTATTACGGCCGTGGTTGTTGGCTCCGTTTTCTCATCCCCTGCCGGTGTTGTATTTCTGTCCATCTCTTTTAGCGTTTGGTTTAGAGTTCTTTTTGGGTAGCCATTAGCTTGCAACATTTCTGTGATTATCTCAATTTCCCGTTTAAAGTCTTCTTCCTCCGAGCAAAACGTCTTGGCTCGGCTATATAGGCATCTCGCGACGCCAAGTTTCACGCTATTGTGGTGGTTAGAATCGTAGTGTAGGTATCTCCCCGTATGGGTTGGTTTTCGATATACCTTTGTTCGTACCGTGTCATCATTCTTCTGGACTAGTACGTCTAGGTATGGGAGTTTGCCTTCCGATTCTATTTCCATCGTAAACTTAATTGATCGGGCTTGATTATTGAGATGTTCCAGGAAGCCGTCCAGTATCTCTCTTCCATGGGGCCATATTACTAACGTATCGCAGCCATAGACTAGGCTTGTTCTCATATTGAGATATAGCTCGTTCTTCAAAGTCTTCCATGTAAATGTTACTGACTACTGGAGATAGTGGAGATCCCATGGCCACTCCAAACTCTTGTTGGTAGAACTGCTCGTCTGCTTGGAAGTATGTGGTCTTAATGCAGATCGTTAACAGCTCCATTATTGTATCTACCTGTAGATCTTCGCGTTCGGCAAGTGTGTCATCCAATTCCAGCCCGTTTCTGATGATTGCTAGTGCGTCATCTGTCGGCACATTTGTGAAGAGGCTTACTATGTCAAAGCTCACCATCAGGTCATTCGGAGCTATGCGAGTTTGTTTGATTTTGTCTACAAAGTGTTCAGTATTTTTCACGGTAGATGTTGAACTCTAAACCAAACGCTAAAAGAGATGGACAGAAATACAACACCGGCAGGGGATGAGAAAACGGAGCCAACACCCACGGCCGTAATACCATAAATCCGAGGAGTTTCCGACAAACTGAGAAGAATCGGAAACAGATTCAATACAAGAACTGCCTTCAAGTCCACAACAACTCTAAGAGGCATGATGACGCATACCAAGTCTCAGAACGAAGATCAGTGTTCAAAGAACTGTTTCTACAGCGTACCGTGCGAGTGTGGAAGACAATACATAGGGGAAAAGCAACGACCCCTACGAGTGAGATTATCGGAACACCGCAAAAATGTTAGAATGGGCGAAACCATCAAATCCAAGATCGCAGAACACGTCTGGAACGAATACCATCACATACAATGGGATAACGCATGAATTGTAGCTAAATAGGAAAACAGATTCTTTAGGAAGCTGAAAGAAGCTACATACATAGCGCTGGCAGTAGAACCAATTAGCCAGACTAGCGCAGCACTAAAGCCCATTTGGATGCCACTACTGCCCAGAGAATTACAAAAATAGTCTACTGCGCATACAGCGGTAAGATATATATAAGTTTACAACTAAAATATATAACCGCCCTGGTGGCCTAGTGGTTAGAGTGGCAGACTAGCGATCAGCGGTCCCGGGTCAAACCCCGGGGGAGGCACAAATTTACGTAGAAAAACGTATAATATCAGTCCTTCTCAGGACTAACCAAGAACACCTGAAGACGGAAGTAGATCAAAACTCCCGAAACGTTGTGTGATTTACACCCTAGACAGTGGAAAAAGTCCGAAAAACATATCATCTTAGGGAATTTTGTTAGTCCAGGAAGAAACGATCAAGATAACACTTTACTAAGCTTTTTACTGGAAATGATCTGTTTCAAATAAACAGCTTCTTCTACAAGAAATTCAACGGAAGATGGACCTGGAGAAGTTCACATGGTAAACCACAAAATGAAATAAATTATTTCATAACATATAGAAGACACATACTTAAAGACGTCACAGTATTAAATAAATTCTCAACAATAAGCGACCGTCGAATGGTGGTCTATTGAAATGCGGCTTAGCGACGAACGATACAAAATGAAAGAAAATAACTAAAGCATGGACAGGCCCAAGAAATTAAAACGAGTTTGAATATTACATTAACACAGCTCTACAGAACAAACCAAAAACAAGCTACATAGACAAGTTGAACGGCATAGTAGTAGATACAACAACGGAAGCACAAGAAAGATTCTGTCCAACAAGTATAAAAGAACAAAAACAAAAGTAAAAATAGAACAAAGAACATACAAACGCGACAAAAATACTAACCAACAGATTACAAGAACAATGAACGAGGAAATTTCAAAAACAATAGGGAAAGATATCTCGTCTTCATAATCCAACGTCATTTTGCATTAAGGCTGATTGTCTTGGTTGTTATCCAGAGTGTTTAATCGCTGACGCCACTTATTTCGATCCGTAACATTTCTTGTTGCGCCTCTACTCGGGATTCAATTAACTGATGAACAGCATCAATCCATTTGGTGGGCATGGTTTTCAATCTGTCTTTCTACAGTCTCGTGGTGTGTACTGTAGAATTTTGTCGGACGTCAGACTTGAAAGACGATAATCAGGTCCGATCTCGTTGAGTACAGAGATGTTGGTACGGTGATCTGTCCAAGAGATTCTTTAAAGTCATATTATGTACGAGTTGTATACAACACTTGATGTTCGACTGCTAAAATCGAAAAAAATCGAGTATACAAATTTGACGTCTATTCTGTTAGGGAAAAAATGACATTAGAGTGCCTTGATGGAGCTGACGGGAAGGTACTTTGTAGTAGTACTAAAATAAAGTAACGTACTTTAGAGTACTAGCAATGTAAAATAAACTTTATTTTACTAGTACCATAAAGAGCTACTATATTGTCGCAAAACTATGTCATAAACAGTACTTTATAACGCAGTCGTACATAGATGGATTTAGCTACAACCTCGCAATTGGCTGCAGTTCAGTCTCTCTGTTAACGATCATACCTTTTGATTTACCGTAATTTATATTTAGACCATAATGAGTACTTGTAGTCTCTAAGTTACGTGAAAGTTCTTCTAGTTCTTCAATCAAACTCGCTATTAAAAGAATGTCATCTGCGTATCATATATTACAGATCTTCTTAACACCGGTTTTATTACCCTTTCCATTCATCAAGAACTGTTCTCATCAAATGCTCAGAATAGATGTTAAATAGTAGAGCAGAGAAGACAGAGCCTTGCCTTACCTCTTTTCCGATTTTACAGCCATTCAACAGGACATTGATAATTTTTATTACTGGAGTGCTGTCTTCGTAGAGTCGGAGTATAAGCGCAACTATATGGTTTGTTATACTCATAGCACGCATCAGTTTCAACAGTTTTGGCGATTTGACATTGCCCAACATAATCAACAAAATAGAGATACATAGGTTGCTTTCTCGATGAGAATAGGTAGTACATCCAATATTTGCTCGCTAGTATCCTTGTACTTCTGTTTGCCAGAAAGATACACTGCGTAGTTAAACGACTCATAATGACTGTTTCTCTGCCAATGGGACTTTGTTACGCCGCATATGTCGATTTTACAGCGTAGAAGATCGTTTCTCAAGATGGCATTTTTTCCAAATTTTTTAAGGCCACGGACATACCAAGTAACATTTCAATTTTGATATACATAGTTGGAAATATACAAGAAACTATAAAAGCGACGAAATAATACAAACCATAGAAGTATTAAAAAAATGAGTAGAAAATATCATCAAATCGGAGGATGAAATGGACAAAATAACGAACAACAGAGGGGAGCAGCGGTGGGAACATTTTACAAAACATTATACGACAACCAGTCCATACTGAATCCAACAGAATATTTTCAACGAAAAGTCTGAAACCAAGGGTCGGAAGAATTCCTGACATCTCTATAGATGAATAAGGTTATAAGTCCTTGGTTCGAATCCGTGTATAGGTGGAATTTTGTCCGCAATCCACTGGATATGTACAAATCCAGACCACCATTTGACGTAGGGATACAATTAATGTCGCTATTTTCTGAAGACTGGTCTATAAAGTCGAGGAACAAGATTACATGCAAAATATATGCACATACGTGACTTGGAGGTATCACAATGAGTTTCAAACATTTCGATGACTTCGAGTGTTTTTTCTATTTCTATTAGAAACTTGCCAACATTCCGATGATAAGTTGTTATGGGTAACACAACTGACTTGTATATGGTTACTTTTGTATTTGTTTTCATTTTACTTGGCCATAGCAGATAATTTACTTGTTGGAGTACTATCCTGCCGTTTATTATTTTTAATTGGATATCTTTGTCGCACGTTCCTTCTTGACTGATTATGATCCCAAGATATTTTTACTCTTTGTACGTTTTTATTCTTTCGTTTCGTAACTCCATATAATCTATATTTTCTCCTACACGTCGATACTGCGTCTTGTTTAAATTTATCTTGAGACCTCACTTGGAATATTCTTCCAGCAGCTTTCTGATCATAAAGCTGACATCATAATCGTCATTGGCGATACGAATTTGGTCGTCCACAAATAAAATGTTGCAGAGACACGTATCTCCGACTAAAATTTTCATTTGTGAGCACTTTCTACTCCACTGTTTGGGCTTCTTGGATATAAATCTTAAACAGAGTAGAAGAGAGGCAGTATCCTTGCCTTTTGAGATAATTATACTCGTATTTAATACCGGCCTTCTTTGTTACACAACAATATGTGCATTTTTATACAGGTTATATATATACTGCTCACGTATATACTTCGTTGTAATACTTCAAACAGTCTAGATATAGGTACGCTGTCATAAGCCTTTTCCAAGTCCACGAAGATTGATGCGTACTTAAATGTCTTGAAATACGTTTGGTATTTGGTAAAATAAATTATTGAAATCTAGGATGCCATACAAATATCGTAGTGGCTGCGCTGACAAAAACAGTCCGATTGAAGGCTATAAGAAAACTGTAAAATACTTAATTTGAATTGAAATGCCTGGCGATCGAAGTCGAGCAACAAAGGAAACTACACCGCAACTTGTACACACTCTTTGCTTGATTTCTGTAGATCCCTATTTAAAATCGCAAGTGTGATTGATATGATAGCTAATAAGTTACTTTTTTCGCTTGAGATTGGAAATCAACGGCCTTTGTTTTGGATCATCGCATAATTTCTTGCTGGCAAAACTGCTTGCACAGTCTAGTACAAGTACACTAAAGTTAGCAACAACAGCTTGTACTTATTGTGTGGCTATTTGGAACACGTCGACACAGGCCTTCACGAAGTGGAACGCGGCCAATGAGACATATCTGCGGCTAATAGAACGCCAGAAAAGCACCTTTAACGCAGTAAATTCAGCGGATCGAAAATGTTTCACGGGGTCATCTCTGGCAACGTCGTCCAGAAGCCTGAAAGATGCAAATGCAGCAATAATGTTGCAGCAATAAAGATGCAAAACATGCATGGAGATGCAGCAAAAAGGCTTAATTCCCAAATTAATTAGAACAGAACCATAACGAATCGACATGTGCTTCCTCACCGATCGATGACGGACCGATTCGCCCTTGTTGCCGCAGGCTTTTCCCCATGTTTTGTAAAGACATTCAATCTACACATGTTTTTTCATTATTCATGTGTCGGAACCATATAGTAATTTAGGTAAGATCTTTCTAATGTAATAAATGAATGTAGCTTCTTATCGGTGTAATTACCCAACAGGTCTTGATAATGATTTAAATAAAATCGAAACGTCGACTTTATAATTACAAGTGGTCTTCTTACGTAACCAGTCAAGCTGAATTCTGCCAAGTACTGAGATTGGAGCTTTTCGCCCCTATCCCAGTCAAAATTTCTCCTACTATATATATATATATATATGTATATAATTTTATGTGGGAAAAACCATTCATGATCTTCAAGTCCAAACTTTCATATAATTCAATTAATCTTTGGCCATAGTCGTTTACAGCGTCTTCTTCATATCCGCCTATTACTTTGCTGTCATGACTGCTGCTTGTTCTTCTATTTAAATCTCCCAGCAATATTTTTCTTTTCCAGGATTGATGGCCCATAGGACATGTGTCACATTGGTTTAAAATATATCTTTCGGTAACTCTACCGAATTGTCAGTAGGTGCATACACCCCTATTATAATAATTTCGTGTCCTTCAAAATCCAGTTCCATCGTAATTATCTTCTCGTCTATTTCTATCCAGCTCCGAATATGCGCTTTCAGTCTTCGGTGTATTGCTATACACACTCCTCTCTTGGCGCTTTCGTTCTTGTTCACCCTGCTATAAAAATGAAATGTACGGTTCTATAATCTCTGTTCCTCTACACTTTTTGTCGTTTCTGTCAAAACGCAAATATCTACCTTCATATTTTTTATAGTTTTTTAAAAACTTGTTTTTGTTTGGTGTTGAGACCTTGTATATTCCATGTTGCCACTTTCCGTTTCCGTTGTCTATTTCGTCTTTGATCGGATCCGCCCTTGTTCCGAGACAAAATGTCGATATTTTTAGTATATGTTTAACTTGAGTGCTGGCCCAATACTCCAACCCCTACCTGAAGGACCGGACCAGTTTTTTTCACGGTGGGTATTTTTTTTCCTCGCTACCGTCTGATACTGTCGTGCCGACGGGCTTTCCTCAATTCCAATAGGGACGCACCCGATGGAGGTAACTGGAAAAATCCCACACAGGAGCTACACTTGCATCCCTAACGATATACTTAAAACAATTCCTCGTGGCGACTACCTGATTTTGTATAACCATGATGAAACCTTCAGTACCATGGAATGGGCCGCCGCGGGTCAGTCAATAGTTCGACGCTTCTCCATGATCGTTTTCAGTACTGAGCTCATGTGGATGTCTTTCGTGTAGGTCCTTCAGCTTCCACGCATTGATCTGCAAGAAGCTTCGTTCTGACTTTATAATATTATCCTGTGGAGCGACTGTTTAGAGAAGTTTAAAGGTGTGTAATCGTATAACTGTCATGTGAAGGAGAAATGGCTCTTGCTTCTAGAGGATTTTTTAAAAGATCTACTGTTTGTTTGTGTAGTAAAAATGAGAAATGGGTCAGACTGCTTTCACCTTCAGCTCTTGGAATCATAAATCTTTCGATGGCCGATTGGGTTGATAGGTTCAAAACTTACTCAAAGTAGTTCCTGCTTCCTTTCCATGACTTCTTCATCAGCCTTCGTCCAGTGAATAGTGCCAAATGTGTACGTCAATAGCTGGATCTTCAATTTCATGGCTTTATGCTGTGTAGGGACTGATTGATGTACTTCCACATAGGTAATTGTAAGGGTTCAAGTTAGGTAGAACCGAAATGGACTTAAGGAGTCTCCTTATAAAATATCTTTTTATATTTTAATGAAGTCAGTCGCAGTAGCACCATCTCTCTGATTAAAGATTAATTGAGTCGACCATTCAGACTAAGTGCTGGAGCAAACTAACAAGTCAGGAAGCCATTTTATACACGTGGAGGACCTTTACCAGCAAGGAATAGCCACTGAGTCGAATAGCTTTCGATAGTCTGTATCGATCAGGAGCTGCTCCTTGAGATGTTTTATGCATCCATTCAATTCAAGAGCAATAATGTTATTTTCCTCGCAGTTCTGGCAGGTCGTCTTAGTGGTGGAAGGTGTCAGCAACGTGTAGACTGTCGGCAGACAAGTAATGATCCGGTATTTCGCAGGATTCTACGTCTATTATCCTTAAGGTGAAAATAAGTAATTTCTTGCATCTGGCTCACTCGTTGAATGATTTTTTATGATCTGTCAAAGGGCCACAAGCTAAATGGTTTTTCTTCCATTGTCATTCGAGTTAATGTGCTTATTTTAGTCCTATTGATATTGTCGTGCCAACACTCCTTCGTATTTTTTTCAATTTTATAACAGCTTCGAGTTCATATATGTCTTATTTATACATCTTCTTCTCTACATTCTATCTTAGTACAAGGTTTGCTCGGTAATTTTATTTATTGTCAAATTTGATACATTTGGGGAGATATTGTCATTAGTCGGATACGTACCGAGCAAACCTTGTATATGGCCTTGCAAATGCTGCTTTCATTGACGCCGTTTTTCCATTTTTTTGTAGTTTTGCTTTGACACCAATTATTATGTGTAATCATTTGCTCTCATTGATAATCACATAATTCTATAAACTATTATCTAGAAGATTTATTGCCGAAGCAGCCAGATCAGCCAGCACTAGAGTTCTCTGGATTTGAACTCACTACTGAGAGCATTCCAGCTTCTCCAGTGCAGACTACTGAGGAAGCAAGGAGCCTTTTCTTGCACACCCACACTTGGCTAAAGCGAGCTCGATTGTATTACACTCTGCGAGATTTTCCCATTCATTACGTGAATGCCGTCTTGGATTTGAGCGAACTATATAGATTTCTGGCCTTCTACGAATGCGACTTGGATTCTCAGTATAATGTGCAAAAGAGACGAGCAGATGCATTGGAAACTCTCAGTGCAGTTCTGAGGGAAGTGCGACCCCAGTGCTACATTGCCGTTAGTGTCGAACTGTTAAGAGAACTGGCTGAGGTGCAAATTGAGATGATGGGCATAAATCTGCGGAGACTTCATTTGACTGGCGGCGAAGGTATGATAGAGAATTTTGGACAAATGATTTAGCATGAAATAATTTAATAAACATACGCACATACGTTTGTTTTTCCGTTCGAAATCCAGGACCATTCATTCGAATTATCTCAACCTTTAATTTTAGAAATGATCGATGATGAGCACAACATCAAACGTAGAATATCAGCAATTTCTAATATTCAGTTGAAGCTGGAAAGTGTTGGGAACATGCTAGGCCATGGCTGTTTAGAAGACCAAGACTTAATCAACAAGGAGAAACCCTCAGCACAACCTACGGACACGGATTGCGAGTACATGAACGACATCATAGACGAGGCGCCCGAATAAATAAATGCGATCGAAGAGTGTCGCTGCTTTTTTTATGTCGTTCATGTTAGTATACATTCTGTCAAATTTCTTAATGTATTAATATTTTTTTGAAATGTATTTTCTTTGTCGAGTACTGTTGGTTTTTTATTTAACTTGTCCCGGAAAGGGCATGGTAGACGCGTATATTGCACCTGTTTGCAGTACAAATGGTGAGTAGACTCGTTTGTGAGTATAATGCGTGATGCTTTGCCCTTAAGGAGGAGTGTGCAGTAAGAACATCGTGTCATATGCTCCTGGCCTAAATATAGAAAATTTGGTTAATATGCAACAAATTTCTGAGCATGTCGCTGAGCTGAACCGATTTCTTCGGCCCCCTCGAAAGGCCTGTGCATGCCTGTTGTCTTCAGTTCTAGATGTGGTAGGTGTTGGTATAACTATAACATAACGATTCGTACAACCGGTTATTTTCCTGAACAGATTCGGGACGTTTTAAATTTGGAGGTGTTGATGGATGCGACCCCACCGCCGCCAACAACTGCGCTAGAACATATCGTACGTTTGAGATTTAAACATACAATTTCTGAACGTATCATTCCGTTTGGAATGCGATATACATATATTGTTAATTCTTATCTCTCTACACAAAGCAAATTTTCCAGCTCCGTTTGGTTGGATGGAAAACGATAGATGAACGTCAGTTGCTCGTCAATGTCAATCCTGGCTTAATGGTGTACTTACTAATAATTTCTTGTACTATATGGGTAAGTAACTGAATTTCCTTTTCTGATAACACGTTACTGCCAACCAGATACAGAAAAATATGATTAATGATTGAACTATGTAATGTGGGTTTAATCAACAGTAAAAAAATACAGCTATAATTATAAAATCTATTACTATAATCTCAAAATTGACCTCTTTAAATTGTAATTTTTAAAAATATATTGGGCAATCCGTATTTTTTCAGCTGTGAAAGTCTTAAATATAACTAAATTGCATATTTCTGTCAGTATCTCTTTTGTAGCTGGGTGGTACTAAAGCGTACCGATAACTAACTAACTAACCTGATAACTAACCATGGTCTGTATTTAGATGTTTATCTGGTCATTTTATTCAAAAACCCCGTATAAAGACGACTTTGAGTGGTCTATAAAGAATGGATTCGTTTTCGATTCTTCCTTACGTGAAAATCTTCCGTATCCATTGTTATGCAACGAATGCCTGTCTAAGAAACGAAAATAAGAAATAGGGAAATTTAAGTACATTTGTCGGCTTAATGCGGTGAAAACTGAAATAGATTGTTGTTTTTTGATTGTATAAATAAAGGCAAATATAGAATGTTTGTGATCATTTCGAAGTCTTTTTAAACGAACGTTACATAGCAATGATGCTGTAAACTAAGAAAGTTTAAAAAAGACGTCAGGTATTGGAACAGAAATGGTTTTTTCTTTGTCCTTTCGGTTTTATGCATGTGCTTGTTTCCATATATTGAGCCTTTCCATCTCTTACACGGTCTTCCAATGCTCTTGCTACCGACTGGTGACGCCTCTTCTAAATTTGAGCACTTCTATTATCACTCGCGGTATTCGGTTTGGTCTAGTGGTCTCTGTCGCATGCGTTAAGATTGGCCTTTGACGTATTTGTCCTTACCAAGGTACGGACCAATACATCAAATTGACATCAAGGCACTCTAGACTGGCCTAACAACGCTTGTAGCTTAACATCTTATTTCAAATATTTATTACTCCAAATGCTGCTATCTAAGCATCCAAATATTTTCATCGCTTTATTAGCTTGTCTTAAAACTTGTAGTATTCCGCTACTAGTCATCTCGGCAAGTAGCAGAGCTGGGTATCCTATGTTTTGAAAGTAGTTAATTATTACCTACCGAAGAACTCGATAAAGATGTATTCTAACTAGTCTGTAGTTTAACTATCCAGTTTAATAAGTAGTTAAACTACAGGGTACTTTCACAGTAAATAATATTCTGAGCAACTACTTTTTTAACTACTTTATGCAGAAAAAATATAGTAGGTATGTTGAAAGAACAGTATAGTATATTATATCATGAGGGACTAAAGTGCATCATTAAATCACGGGAGTGAATACTATTTAATAATCACTCAAGGGATTTAGGCACTTTAGTCCCGTGTGGCATACGCTATGTTTTACACTTTTGGGAACATTATCATCAAATATTTGAAAAATTTGAAATCTGTCAATTTGGAAACTGACAAATACGAATTTTATTAAGAATGTTGTGTACAGAGTTATTTTTTAAAAACTGAATTGCAGCAAGCTTTGGATAGCCTAAATCAGTTGGCAGTACTGAAGTGTATTGTCAGTCTATGTCAAATTCGAGATTTGCAGGTTAAGTTTTGCGCCAGTGTGAGTCAAATGACAAACAAAACCTAACCTACTAACCTCAAATTTGACATAGACTGACAGTGCACTTCAGTACTGCCAACTGATTAATTTTAAATACAAATTTTATTAAGAATGGTGTGTACATATAGTCTAAGCGGCGGTGACACTAAGTCTAGTGTGATAAAACTTTTCAATGCCATATATATGATTCGTTAGGTTATGGATGGGGAAACACAAAATGGCAGTGCTGCCACGTGTGGACCGAACGGCACTATAAAAAATTATTTAAAAAAAAGATTTTTTTTTCAATATCTAGTATCATAAAACTTAAGGATTCTGATTGTTCCTCGAGACAGGGAAGAGGTAGGGCTTTAAGAAAAAACAGTGCTGCCACTCCCCGAGCTAACTCTTATCAGCGGCAGCAGGGAGATAAGTGATCCCTCGGATCCTATTTTCTAGTACCATCGAACTTCATACAAATTCAAACGTTATCTGAAAGATCATCAATTTCTGTGTAAGAAAAACCGCTGCTGCCTTTTCCAGAAAGTGAAGAAAATGGCGGCAGCAGCATTTGAAAGTCGCGATTATCGCCACTGAATGTCGCGTGTCCATTCAGTTTTATCAGCATTAATCCGGTTTTTTCGATTTGTACTAATGAAATACGCTGACATCGTAATTTCCAATAAATTTTCAATGTTGTTGATTGTTTAAACAAATGAAATTCTATTTTTTATGTAATATTTTTCGATTTTTCCATATTTTTCATGTTTTTTTCATAGTTTCCATGCTTTTAATTCCAATTGAGAATAAATTAATTCTATTCGTTGAAACAATACTTGCGACCACTGTTTAAACAAATTTGATTCTATCAATTATTCCAAAGTCATTGATTTTTGGGCCGCTTTTTTAAGTCTTTTCGTGTTTTTCACAGCAAGTACGAATCCGTTTCGCATTTCTTTTTATTCGTGCCATTTATTTGTCAAGACAGGCATTGTTTGAACAAATTAGAAGTATTTTACTGGGAACAAAGATTTTTGAGCTATTTTTAAGCAGAAATTGTGTCTGCGGGGTTGATTTATTTTACCAACTTACTTTGTAGGACCCTGGCGGTGCTATTCACAAGTGGCACATTCTGATTGGCTAGAGAGCAAAAGAACCTACAAAGCCCATTCGTCGGTAGTTGGTATGCTTTATGCTCACTTTCGTTTGAGAAGCAGTCAGCAACGGTCGCATCGCTGTCCTTTTTTGTAATCTCAATGTATTTTACTTCTTCAAAAAATGCTTTGTTTCGTTGACGATATACTATCTTTGGCAACAGATAACAACGATGAAGATGACAAAGATTTGACGCAGAAAGTTTTGATTCTGACCACAAAAACTAGTGATGTTGCTTCGATGCTTTAATTGTTAGCTACTCCTGTAATTTTAACTTTTAATAGAATACCAATTTTACTAAATGGGCAAATTGTTTCTGTAATAATTCATTGTGAACTTTTCATAATCTTTGTGTTTTTTATAAACCAACATTTGTAATCATAAATCTAGAAAGAAATTAAATTCGTTTTCACAAAACAAGACTATTACTTATTTAAACACGCTTCCATTCTCTTACAGTTGGTGATTTTCTACTTAAAAATACCTCAAAAATCTTTATGTTCCAAGTTAAATACTTCTAATTTGTTCAAACAATCCCTGTCCTGATAAATAAATGGCATGTTTCAATAAAACTGCGAAACGGATTCGTACGTGCTGTGAAAAATGCGAAAAGACCTAAAAAAGCGGCCCAAAAATCAATGAACTTGGAATAATTGATAGAATCTAATTTAGATAGAACTAATTCATTCTCAATTGGAATCGAAGGCTTGGAGAATAGAAAAAAGAAACAAGAGAAATAAGGAAAATTAGAAAAATTTCTGATAAAAATACAATTTCATTTGTTTCAACAATCAACGCGATAGAAAATTTATTGCAATTTACAATGTCACGCGTACAAATCGAAAAAAACCGGATTAATGCCGATAAAACCGAATGAACACACGAAATTCGGTTGCGATAATCGCGACTTTCAAATGTTGCTGCCGCCGTTTTCTTATCTTTCTGGAAAAGGCAGCAGTGGTTTTTCTTACACAGAAATTGATGATCTTTCAGATAACGTTTGAATTTGTATGAAGTTCGATGATACTAGAAAATAGGATCTGAGAAATAATCAGAATCCTGAAGTTTTATGATACTAGATATTAAAAAAAAAAGTTTTTAAATAATTTTTTATAGTGCCGTTCGGTCCACATGTGGCAGCACTGCCATTTTGTGTTTCCCCATCAATGACCTAACGAATTATATATATGACATTGAAAAGTTTTATCACACTAGACTTAGGCCCGCCGCACATTGAACGTAGGGCAGCACAGCGTAGCATAGCATAGCACAGCCGAGGTTTTTGTAACACATGCTTTTAAATCAATATCCGCATATTGAAGATAGTGGAGGTGTAGCAAAGGCAGAGACCTGTGTCGAGCCTGTCTAATCTGTGGATGGTACACAGTTTCCTACGTCCTGTGTTGGTTGTGCTATTTGCTTGTTCATAAAATTTAAAAATAATTAGCGAATATGGAACTACTAATTGAGTTTGTGGAAGGTGAAGATTAACATGAGAACGAAGTTAAAGGATGAAATTTGCCAAAAAATTTCCGAAGAACTCAACTATGCAAACGATTTTATAAATTATTTATTTACTCTACGTACGCCAGAGGTTCTTCTATACCTTCCCTTGCAAAAGAGTTTCGCCTCTGGTGTGGTTTACACGTTGAGTTACCGTGCTCTTTTGCTTTTTCCTTCTGATGAAGCCCCTTACGAAAGTGGGCGTTGACACGGTCCAATCCCGGCAGTCGTTTGTTACTTATCGCTTAGAAAACTATGGACAAAGGTGCAAGGTTAGACCCAGGAAAGAAAACGGATTTTAGAAAGAAAAAACCAAGAATATTGTGAAAAAAATGATGCTAGTTTGTACCAATTCTTGTTTTTATCTATGTACAACACTGCCAAAAATTTACCAGCTTAAAATAGAAAGGGTACTATTTGATGGAGTGCAGTGGGAAAAAAAATGATGCAATTTCCAAGTGTTTCATTACATCCATGTAATGCTGCACAAAGTTCCCAATATATTGAAGGATGCAGTGATCCGTCATTAAAAAGTTATTTACAAAATTGCAATGCATAATAATAATAATAATAAACATTTTCGTGAAACATACTGCTAATTTTGCTATGGTTGCGCATTATATCGTTGGCCTTTAATATGCCCTTCAATTAGTCCGCAAACTTCGCCACCTGGCTTTTGTTTAAAAAACGGTATTTGTTTAAATGGCCATCTGTTAATTTGTTTAATAAGATACACTCGACATGAGTATTTCTTTTCTTCATAAATTTGCTCTTTCAAATTGACCTTTTTTATCTCTTTAGAAGCACTGTTTAACAACATAATATTGTTAAATTCTCTTCTGTCGACATCGTATTTTCCTTTCACCCTGCATGTAGAAAACTGCGTTAAATGTGCGGTTCGAATGCGACGTGTAGGAGAGAAATAGTTTCCTATGCTATGCTGCGCTGTGCTGCCCTACGTTCAATGTGCGCCAGGCCTTAGTGTCACCGCCGCTCGTACTAATACATTTACCATAGATACGGTAACTTTTTTACTTTATTTCATACTCAGTGGTCGGAATGTAAACTTTGACGAACCGGAACGCTGTCGGTGGGCACAGGGGGGGAGGGGGGGGGTATGCCCCCCGTGTGCGCCGCAGGCGAAAATTTCCGCGAAAAATAATAATAATGTTGATAATAATATGTGTTTTTTCCGTCAATAGTCGACACAAACCAGTTTAATTTAATATTTTATTTCAAAGTAAAACGACCCTATTAAAAAAAAAACACGAATGGTATAAATACAACAAAATAAAGTTTATTAATTTCCTTCTAGAATAACTCAATAATAGGCAATAAAATCAAAATAATTCAACAAAATTCAAAACTCTAAATATTGTAAGGTAACATAACAGATAATACATTTCGCTCAATTCATCGAGAGCATCAGACTATTGCGCTAAGGTTGCTGACAAATTGTACCGATGCAATCATTTTGTGAACGCCGTTATATTTGCCTCTTTCTTTTCCATCTCTTTTTGGAAAATTTTTCACGAAACGGAACGGATTTTGATGAAATTTCACGAGACGGAACGACTCTTTATAATATTTCACGAACCTGAACGCCGTTCCGGTCCGTTCCGGTACATTCCGACCACTGTTCATACTGATGTCAAAAATGACATTTTTCGGATTATTTATGTTACAAAAAATGTAACATTAAAATCCTAGTACTTTAAAGTAAAATTTTAAAGTTCAAGTACTTTAAAATTATACGTAGTTGTTGACATGAAATTTGAAATGATTTACAACTTTTTATTTAAAATTCATTAAACTTGTAGTATGAAATAAACCGTTGTATTCACCACGAACGAAAAGTGTTTTTAAAGGTCCTCGCAAGTAATTCCGTAAACAACTTTCTCGTCTTTAAAATGCCACTTTTCATTCTTGACAAATAAACTACTATTAGTCCCTAGGGGCTAAAATAATTACTTCTGTCTCTGGGGATTAAATGAGCTACTTTAGTCCCTGAAATAAGTGACTAAAGTTGGCAGTACTGAAGTGCACTGTCAGTCTATGTCAAATTTGAGGTTAGTAGGTTAGGATTTGTTTGTCATTTGACTCACACTGGCGCAAAACTTAACCTGCCAATCTCGAATTTGACATAGACTGACAATACACTTCAGTACTGCCAACTGATTTAGGCTATCCAGGGCCTGCTGCAATTCAGTTTTTAAAAAATAACTCTGTACACAACATTCTTAATAAAAATCGTATTTGTCAGTTTCCAAATTGACAGATTTCAAATTTTTCAAATATTTGATGATAATGTTCCCAAAAGTGCAAAAAATAGCGTATACCACACGGGACTAAAGTGCCTAAATCCGTTGAGTGATTCTTTCCCTCGCGTGATTTAATGATGCACTTTAGTCCCTCATGATATAATATACTATTCAATTTTAAATTTGCTTTTAAGTATTCTATATCTACACAGGTGAGATGGGATGAGCTAATTAATCAATGAAGTAGTTTTGAAAGAGGACCAAGTCACACAATTCCTCCCGTGTGAGTATAAGCTCAAGGGTCAACTCTTTTCATTGCTAATAGAAGGTATTTCACCTTCAGCCACTCCTAGGCTCTCGCCGTCATTAGGGGTCGCATCTTCTTTGGTAAATTGGAAAAAAAGATCCGACAGGTCTAGGAACAGCCGTTGGCTTTATTCTAAAGCTCCAACTCGGTTTTCTGACTGGTCTTCTTACAAAATTACTTCATTTACGGCGGAGACGCAGGTAGTTGTGTGTGACCTCACGCGACTGAAGTACCACATTAGGTAGAGTAAATGTGCATACCTACTGTATGTCTCAGTGGACGTATTCCACATCAAGTATATTCATATTTGAAATCCATATATTTAGAAAATTCTGAGAAAATAACAAATATTTTTGCAATATAGGTAAATATGTAGAAATTAATAAGAACTCTTATAAATTCCAAAAATTAACAAAATCTTGTAAAATTCTAAATTTCAAAGTCAATTTATAATTTAAAAATAAATTGTAGTTGCCTTCATCAAAATCCACATTTCAGATGTATTGTGCCCATGGTATGTGCGGTGCCAAATATTTATTAGGTACTACCTACTTATAGATACCTAAATATGCTATCTTGGATTACTAACTGTAAGACAACTAGCAATAGGTTCTCAGATGTTTACTTCCTTTTACAATAAAGGAAGTATTGGATTCACCCCAAAAATTCGAAATTGAGTTTTCAACAGATTTATATTTAAATATTTTTTAATACAGCTGGCTACAAGAGATGATCATATCATCAAATGTAGAAGTGTCAAACAATCATAAGGTATAGCACTTCCTTCCGTAGCAATACAAATAGCTATTGCCATCTGCGCTGCAATATGAATCGGCACACCCCTTTGAGATTATTTCCCGAAAGCGAACATTAACGAAGTTGCCCAATTTATGTGCTACTTAATTTCCATTCTGTACATCTTCTATAACTCGTTACAAATGTTTCAGGCACACGTCATAAACCTCCTCTACAATTTCGAATAGGTTGCATTAGAAAAAAAATGAAGAAAGTTCAAAGAGTAAGGATGTACACATTTTAGACTGCAAAGTACTTCTTTACAGGACTATTTCGAAAAATTGACGTTTTGCTTGGTTTGAAATATTTGTTGACTGTGGTAACTAAGGAAATCAACTACAAATACCTCTAGATTTTTACGAAGGCATAATGCTTTTAAGCGGTGCTTTTGCTGCCTCATATCTCAATACCTATAAAAGATATCAACCTGAATTTTGCACAGTTCGGTAGCACGTTTAATTTACTTTAAAATGGCTTCTTAGAAATTGAGCTTTTTTAATATTTACAACAACAAAAAAGATTTTCTACGATGACGGCAGTATTTTGCGGTATTCCGCCGTGTTTAACACGCTCCACATCATTACTCGTAAAAGATATTGGAATGAAATGAACGTAGAAAACTTCCAAATTTTATAAGGATTATTTTTGCTCAATATGAACACCCTTAAGTTTAATAATAAAACGTTCACAATCAATTTTCTGTGGCGATGTACCATTAGCGCGCTCGAGTTCTCGATCATCCTCCCGCGTCTCGACCCCACCGCAGGTCTCTATACTTCAGGCACGGTGTGTTGTGTATACTGTATAGCAGGGCATTTTTTAAGATATACGTAATTTTGTGTCCAAATGGACACCCAATGATTAAATTTGGACACCCAGTAAGTCTTGAATTGGACAAGGTAAAAATAAGAAATACACACTAAAATGCAAAAAAACATTAATTTATAATTTATAAAATCAAAATTTACATTCAGAACATTGAACAAGGAACAAATAAAATATTAAACATAAATATTAAGAAATATTAGTTTAAAAAAGATAAACAAAAATATTATTAAATGCCTTCAGTTGTTCTAAAACATTTTTTGGAGAAATCCCGCTGGGCGTAAGCTTCCAAATCTGGTTCTCTAAATTTACGATCTTTTTTTTCAAAAATTCGGCCACAGCCTGACGAGGATCGTAATGTGCAGTGTCAATTCTATTCAGTGAAATAAACAATTTGTAGTTCATAGATTCTTCCATTAGCGAAGTTCTATGTTTTGATTTTTTTATTTGATTGTAATGCGATATGACCGCTTCTGTGGTCATAGAATGTGGCGATGTGATAAATATTGCACAAAATAGTTTTTGGACAATACAGCTGCTTTTTGCAACAATATTTTTTAGTTGGACACTATATTTACAGCCAACGTCTCTGGTGTCTAATTTTGGTAATTCACTAACAGTAGGCCAGTTATCACGAACGCTATCAGCAAAATTACTTACATTGTCCTCTCCAAAGAGTGTTTTTACTAGTTCTCGGCCAGCATTGATCAAGTCTGTTGGGGAAGACGAGTCCAACAGCGATTTCATAGTAGAGATGGTGGAGTGGTCCTCCACATTTAGTCGCACATTAAAAAAATAATAAAAACAGTGACGATTTCTTCTTTTCCTTCTGACCATAATCATCGATTTGTGGTGACATACTTATTTGGAGTTCGTTTAATGCTAGTAGCTCACAAAAAATGTTTACAGGTCGAACACTATCACTATAGCTGCGACAATGTCACTTATTACGTTGTCTGCATTTCTTTGATAAAGTTTTAGTTTGCGTGTGTGGTATAGTTTGCCTATTTACTGTCTAATTTATTGGTATGTTTCCATTTTGGGTTAATTTGAATAGACGCAGACGGTAAGAAATTTAGATAGGTAGTATGAATGCATGCGCATTACCGATACCATTTGTAGCATTATGGATACTTGCCTTTTTTGCTGCAATGCTGCAAAACACTGGATAATTCTGAGGACATTGTTAAGAAGCATATTTTCACGCCAGCGAAATTAAGAACTGATGATGTAGCCTTAAGAATACTATTACAACAGAGCGAAATAAATAAGAAACCAGATAAATTTCATTTTCATTGGAGTTGTAGAATGACGTTTTGTAGTAAAAGCAATATCAATAAAGTAATTACGTCCAAAGAAAAACCTGAAGGAGTAGAGGATCCGTGTACTAGCAGTAGCAGAAATAGGTTAAGTGACAACAATTTTAATGTAAGGCTCGATTGTTTGATTTGTGGAAAAGTGGCACTTTAAAAAAGAAAGGCTTAGTCTTAATTAGTACTGGAACGGAAAGTAACACTCGTCAAAAAATATTAAACAGTGCTATAGAACGAAATGACGAGAAAATACTTGGCAGAATGGAGTATTACACTGATTTACTTGCTGCAGATGCTAAATATCATAACTCGTGTTATACCAAATACATAAGCAAGAGAAACATAACATCTACAAGGCGAAAATTTGAGAAGTTTGCTAAAGAACAAGTTCCCATAGATAAAGCATTCTCGGTATGGTACGCAAAAATATTGTTTTGAAAAGATTTTTGACGATCTTTCCAGAAAATCCACGTTGTAACAAAGTATCAATTATATTTGATAGATACGATCTTAAAGATTTCATCAAAACTGCAGAGCGAAAACGACGAGGCCAACATAGCTTAGGAACATATACACTTATTAGTTCAAGAAACGTATCAAATTATAAAACCTTTCTTAAATCTACGGTGAATAAATTGTCTGTAATCAGATTTGTTACACAACATTTAATGGATAGGTACTTCACGGAACTTCCAGATGGAAATTGTAGTATAAAGGTAAATAAAATCATTCGTATTTTCGTACACAGCTTCCTAAACTATGTTCGAAAAATTTTTCAGATTACATGGTCTACGATCGAAGAAGAGTTTTTAAAGTGCAACCATGAAGAAGCCGACACTCGTTTAATTTTTCTTTTAATTCGCGAGAATACTTCCAAACGAATTATTGTTAAAGCAGATGATACCGATGTTCTCATATTACTTCTTCAAGTTTACTGAAATAACGAGAAATTAAATTCAACTGAAATATTTATGGAGAAAGGACACAAAACCATAGCAACTAATAGGCACAGGTTTGTCCCGATCCATTTAATTGCGAAAGTTTTAGGAAAACATGATTGTGATGAATTGCTGGCTTTTCATGCTTTAACTGGGTGTGACACAACCAGTTCATTTTTTAAAAGAGGAAAAAAGTCAGCATGGCAAATATATTTTAAAAATAGTAAAAACTTTTATTACAATGTTTTGAAAAGGCTTCTTTAGAGGAAAGCCTGATTGCGGCGAGAACACTGATTTCTTCCCTTTACCGCGAGAACAAATGCAAGGACCTGAACAAAATCAGAAACAGGTCTGCCAAGGAACTTCCTCCTACTGAAGATTCATTTTACTTACATGTGCAAAGATATAGGTACCTACTGTACGCTACCTATAAATGTTTTTGTAACGTTCTTTAATTTCTAGGTTTTATTTTCAAGTATACCTATGGGGTATGAGTTATAACGGTACACCTGACAAACTTAAGGCTTGCATTTAGTAAGTTGCCGTATACCGGTATTTATCCAATAATGGAAATAACTTTGTAACAAAATTACAATTTTGTTATTACAGATGGAAGAAATGACGACTATTTTACATGTCGGTATATTACTTATAAATGCCCCCGCTACCCCAAATTTTGAAAAAGTTAAATAGAATTTAAGAAATTATTATATTTGTTTCTAACTATTATTGAAAATATAAGGTCAACTAACTCAAATTGCAGATTTCTTGCTCTCCCGGTGCATTCAGATTGTTATTTTCCATCAGGATAGCTACCAAAAAATTTGAAGAATGTTAATCTTAATCCAAAATCTTATAATTTGTATCAATCTGAAACATTCTTATTCAAAAAATTATTTCTAAAGATATACAACCCATCTAACCACATTAGATGAGGGAAGCAAAAGGTATGATTCACCACAGTTAAGCTAGGTAAGCCGATTAAGATAACATCAAATAAATGAGCGGCTATACTCACAGTTTGTTTAAAATTTTAAAAGTAAAACTGCAGTTTATTTGAATAATAATAAATAGATTTATTTCCAACGGGAACTAAATTCCCAATTACATGAAACATAAACAAATTAATAATTAAATTAGTGTCACTAAGACTTAAATCTGATTATCTTCTAAACTAAACTATAACATAACACCACAACAGTGAAACAGTGCCTATAATAATAAAATTAAATTAAATTAAAGCACCGCCTAAATCCACATATTATAATATAATAATAAAAAATTTCCCCGAGTACAAAATCACTTCTGTTGGAAATTGCAGCACGAAACTGACCACTTGTGAGTGAAAATATATCAATATTTACCTCCAATTTACTGAACGCATTTGACATTGCTAAAATAGGCGATTTGAAATGCACGTTGGTCCTAGAAAGCGGGTATAAAAATGAAAATTGAGATCTGGTCCTTAAATCAGGCAGTCGGAATTGTATTTGTGATAAAAGTGTAGAGGCGTCAACACGATAATTAATTAAATTAAATAGAAAAATTAACAAATGTAACGTTCTACGATTTGATAGTTCAGTTAAATTAAAATGAAGGCACAAATAATTGGTGGTGATTTCGTGCTTTGAACGTAAAGTTTCAAGGTTCAGTTTAGTACTTTATTCGACATTATTGCTACTATTTGAGACATTTTAAAACAGGGCCCAATTTTAGTTTTTTGTTCTTGAAAATTCAACCAACGATATTATTTATTAATAGTCATGATTAAAATTTCTGTTTTATTAATTAAATTATTTATTTTTGATTTATTTAGATTTTATTATAAATCTATTGCTACAGACTACGAGAACAGCATTAAACGCGATTAGAAATTATGCAAGATAAATAAAAAGATGCCAACAAGAAAATAGGAAAATGAACTTTTAGACAAGCATATGTGTAAGTAATTTGAGTGACAGGAAATCATTTAATTAATTTTAATATCAGTTTGAAACATCATTATAAGACTGTCTAATATCTGTCCTGTTTTATAATAACTGGTTTCTGCGAGAACTGTAGATACACAATTAAAAATTCACTGACACAGCAAACAAGTGTATTTCTATAAACTAAGGGTTGAGAGATTCATACATGACGTTTGTGTCACGCCGCTTCTGAGTGCATAAGTACTTCCCAGAAATAGGTAAAAGACGTTCTTTAGCAGTTCGAATGTAAAGGTTTGTTCTGTTACATTTTACATTGATTTACTTTTGGTTTATATTAAAATCTTGTACTGCGGATAATTTTATCTCGATAGCTTCCTTAGAAGTAAAATTATATCACACCAACACCAGTATAATTGTTTAAAATTTTCACTTTTCACCAAATACTCTGCTTTCGTTACGCCAAACCATTTATTTACAAACATTTCGATTTTATCATGAAAATCAAATATTCATTGTTACAATATAAAGAAGTTTAATAGTTAATTTATTTATAACCAGGCTTAGGCTAAATATGCACTTAAAAGTTGGAAAATATGCACGTAAAATAGCAAACATATGCACAAAAATTATTGTCGTTATAGTAAAAACAAAACGTAGGAGTCAGATAGATGCAAAAAATAATTTTTATTAACTAACATGCAAACACATACATTTATAAAAAGAAATAAATTGTCACAATTACCTATATACCTATTTAATTAAATTAATAATAAAATAAAAATAAGAAGTACCTAATTAATTAATGTTAAGATAAAAATAAGAATCAGAACAAGTAATAATCTCTTAGAAATGTAAAATGTTTTAAAAACTGTCAGTTATTCAAAAAAGTTTCCCGAATTGGCAGATTCCTTATGCTTCTGGGATCTACAAGTTCTGGGAATAATGCCATTGTATAAAATTGCTGTAGTTTTGGTATCATTTTGTTTTGCCAAAAAATTGCATCTCTATAGATTACTTCTATGGAAATTTCAAGTGGTGGCATACAACAAAGAAGCACTTGCTTTTATTGCATATATTTAATTGTCCCTGTATTTGGAAATAGTAGTCATGATTTCTTTTTAATTTTAAAAATAGGAGTTAATAAAAACAAACGAAAAAAACAAAAGAAACCCATTTTATAGGTATTTAACTTGAAAATCGCCTATCTCACATTAATACACATTAAAATTGTAAAGTTTGAAAAAAAATCGTTAGAGCTGCTTTTGAAAAAATCGAAAAAGACTGAAAAATCACAAGAGTAAACACATACTTCGGGTTATGCGATTCTCTTCAATCGCTTGCTGTCGCATCTAGATAGTACACAAAACTTATATGAAGTTTCAACGTCATACCTCTTTTCGTTTTTGAGATATTCTGTTCACAGACAGACAGACACACAGACCAATGAACAAAAACCAAAAATACCTAACACTATCGCACAAATACGTATTATTACGCAGTGATCTTTTTGAAAATAAGAAAAACATGAAATTTTATAGTGATTGGTCATGACGAAGATTTAGAATGATCTTAAACGATGAAATTCAGATTTTTAAAAATTTGAATTTAAAAATGAAACAAAATATGTATACGTTTTTACATGTAGCTGACATCCAACATATGCTGTAAATAAGAATTTAAATCCAAAGCGTATCTATTTATGTACGGCGCAGAAGATTTTTTGTCAGTTTTCAATAAATTGTTCAATATTTATTAAAATATACCATAACTAGCAGTCCAGTGAGACAAATGTCTCATTTAACGCGCCTTCAAACCTCGATCGGTTAGGCAACCACCCAGACCTGGAAGGTGTCAAAGTGGTTGCCTAACCGATCGAGGATTTAAGGCGCAGAGGGTCGCAGCTACGTTTGGCGGCCGAAACAGTTTTTATTTAATACGCGTTCTATTTGAAAAACGGTCTTTTTGTGATTTCTCGAAAACTGGTAGTGTCACGTGACTGAAATTCGGTTCCTGACCTGACATGACCATTCCAAACATATAACTTTAATAACTTTTTTCTCTATCTCTTACGGTTTGGCTGCTGAAACAGCGTCCCGGACAAAACAGCGTCCCGGACAAAACAGCGTCCCAGACAGACACGTCTATTAGATAAAGGATATTGATTACTCAGAGTTTTATACGAGACAAAAGCTTGATCAAATAAGAATAGTACCTTTTTATGTACTTAAATGTTGTGAGTGCAGAATATTATAATAAAATAAAAGAAAATCTTCTTGAACATGTAAGATCAGCAAGAAGTAAACAAAGAAAAAAAGGAATAACAATAACGATATAAAAAAACCAAAAATTCGAATGTAGTATAACCATGCATTTCTTTTATAAATGTCATTTAATTGACCTTTTACCTTCAATGTTAATTGATAGTTTATTGGGTTTTAGCATCACGTCGAGTAAGCTTACCTAATTTGTCGTTGTAAACGTTTCAACTAGCATTATTGGGTCTTTATAAGTAATTATTCTTTAACTACAACGTGGCAATAGGGCTAAAAATAGTATACGAGTATTAATTCTCAAAATAGCATAAATATTTAATTTATAACGCCATTGATTTATGTGAATGAATTATTCTATAATATGTTGTTTTCAGACAAAGACTATTAAACTATTATGACCATTATAAAACATTATGCAATTTTCAGTAGAAATATACCAAATGATTGAAAATTTTCTGAAAATATTTGGAAAAATGTTCTGGAGCTAATTTCCTGAAGGCATGCAGGAATGCTTTTGTTAAAAAAAGTAGCTGAGGAACACGTTTTGCAAATATTTCCATAGGAATTTTTTTATGCACGCGTTATATTTTGATAGAGAATATCACGAATGAAAGAAGCACAGTAAAAAAAACATTTTTGTTACAAATAATAAAACTAATATCTAAGTACTAACATTTTAGGATGTTTTGTCAAAACTACAGTTAATTAACATTAGGTTTGTTTAGGGGTCGCTTTTAGTTGCCCATAGCAACAATCATTATCGGCCTACTGACTTTGTTGTTTGTTCACAGCTTTGTTGTCTCTAAATGCTTTGATGACAGTGACATAACTGGAAATTTCCCGGTAAATTTCAATAAATTTCCGATTATTAATAATCGCCGTTGCTATGGAAAATTTTCAATCAAATATACATAAGGGATATTCTCAGTTATAACTTCCCGTTGCCCTATATTTACGGTTGAATGTGTTTGCATTCTGTTTTCTTACCGAACTTTTCGTAATGAGGTACGCTGTCAGATTAACTTGTCATTATAGGCTTAACGATCTCCACTGGTCAAATCTACAACAGGCCATTGCCAGAGGCAATAGCCGTTCAGTTTGTTGCCTATATTTAGGCGTTTTCAAAAATCCCTAGATGTGGCGAACGACGATTTTAAAGTTACTAAATACTAGCCTTAACCCAAACAGTTATGGGTGGATCTGCAAAAATTACATGTTGGTCCCGAAATTCGCTACGAAAGCCCCAATTCCTGATATTAGGTCAATAATTAGTTTGTTTTGTACTGAGAAAAATTGTAACAATAGCAAGTGTGTTTGTAGAAATGAAGGCATGTTTTGTATCTGCATGTAAATGCAAAATGAATTGTACTAATACAAACATTGCACAGGTAGAGGATGAAGATTTATCAGAATAAATTTATAAAATTAAATTAAAAAATAAATATCAAAGTAAAATAAACATTACTCTTCGCCGATATATTGAACTTTTTTATATAATTGTTGCAGATTCTATATTATACTATTCGCAATTCCTTTAAAATAGTAGAATATGCAATAAGGGAGAGAAATGCGTTATTTTGCTGAGGTACAATTTCTGACTCGAGGGCGAAGCCCGAGAGTCAGAAATTGCACTGAAGCAAAATAGCATTCTCTCCGAGTTGCATATACTATTTTTTTCACGTTGCAGGAAGATTTAAAACGAAAACCCGTTTTTTTAAACTTCATTTATTGACATTTTAGTTACAATTATTTTAAAATTAGTAGCCTTTGGTAAATTTTAAAGTTGGTGGCACTGTAAGTCATTATGACAAGAGCTCACAATTATGTCAAATTCGCGGTTAGTAGCTTAGGTTTTAGGTCAGTTTATGTCAAAACTGACGCGAAACCTAACCTGATAACCCCGAATTTACCATAGATTACCATAGATACAGTAACATTTTTTACTTTAGTCCCTAGGGGCTAAAGTAATTACTTCTGTCCCTAGAGAGTAAATGAGCTACTTTAGTCTCTGAAATAAGTGACTAAAGTGCCAACTTTAGTCCCGCAAGTGCAAAAAATAATGTTTTTAAATTTTAATCATCTCCTGGCTGGTGAAATGTTTGTCTGTATAATATGCACTATTTTGGTGATTATAGAATCATATAAAAGGTGAAAACCCTGCTCAGTCACATTTTTTTAGATAAAATATTTAATAACTTTTTTATTTATTGATGTATATTCTTAAAAAACAATAGGGTTCTTCCTCTAGCTAACACTAACTTACTTTCCAAATTTCAACAAATTGGACGTTGCGTTCTTGAGTTATCGTGTTTACAAGGAACGTGACGGACAGATGGACAGACAGACGGACATTTTGAAAGTTGTTCAAATTCGATCACCAACACAACGGTATCAAAATTTTTGCTCTACGAGCGATATTAACGATTTTAGAAAAGCGACTGGCAAATACAACATACGCTTCATTTATGGCGAAGAGTATAATTAAATAAAAAAACAATATACTGAGGTTCATGTTATCATTCAGTCACATTATTCCATTTAAAAAATATAAATTGAGAAAATGCAGACCACAAATACATACGTAATACCATGAGATAAAAAAAAATTATTCTGAGCAGGCCTTGATATGTGTTATACGTTTGGCAGTACTGAAGTGTATTGTCAGTCTATGTCAAATTCGAGATTTGCAGGTTAAGTTTTACGTCAGTCTGTGTCAAACAACAAACAAAACCTAACCTTTTAATCTCGAATTTGACATAGACTGACAATACACTTCAGTACTGCCAAACGTATAACACATATCAAGGCCTGCTCAGAATCTTTTTTTATCTCATGGTATAAGTAATATAAGTGGAATTATTGGTCATACCTACACCACGGCCGTCTCAAGCTAACTCGTGCCAGAAGTATAGGGACCTGGGGTGCGGTCGAGGCGCGGGACGGTGATCGAGAACTTCAGCGCGCCAATGGTACATCGCGACAGAAAATTGTTTGTGGACGTTTTATTATTAATGTTAAGGGTATACATAATTGAGCAAAAATATTCCTTATAAAATTTTGAAGTTTTCTACGTGCATTTCATTCCAATATCTTTTACGAGTAATGAAGTGGAGCACTTTAAACATGGCGGAATGCCGCAAAATATTGCCGTCATTCTAGAAAATATTTTTTGTTGTTGTAAATATTAAAAGCGCGCAAATTTCTAAGACGCCGCGCCATTTTAAATGCAAAATTCAAGTTGATATTTTTTATAGGTATTGAGATACTGGGTGATCAATAATGATTGTAGGGTTCGCAACTTCGCTATGGTTGTATTGTTATCAATAATGTATACCGGGACTCACGAAAATATGTTGTTTATCAAAACTTTCTTCCCCCGCGACCATATGCGTGCACATAAAAATTTTAGATCTGTCAATAATTGATGACAGACTGCCATTCTTGTTGCAATAAGTAGATTAATAAAATTATTTCTATAATTCTCATAAACTCAGTCTTTAGTAATACTAAAACTGCATATCTGATTGCTTTATCTGGTAAGTAGATTATTTACAGAGCTTTGTTTTGAATAAGAAAATGTGAATAATTTTAGGTTACAATTTCTGATGAAAACAAATTTATATTGGAGGCTTGTTTTTGGTCTGGGAAACGTGACCAAAATGGCGTCTGGCAGTATTCACAAGCTCCTTACTTCGCCAAACTCCAGCAGCAATTCGCAAACAATGACGTTAGCTATGAAACTTTCACACATGTTCGTCGCATTATCAACCGATTTTGGGATACTGGCAGTGTCTCCAAGGGTAAATCTCCTGGCAAAAGGCCTGCGCTTAATGAAAAAGCCTTAGAGGATATTCAGGAGAGATAGGAACCAAGCCCCAATAAATATTTAAGGCGACTGTCTGCTGAAACTAGTAATGCGTATAATATGTTTTTATTACTAAATGCTGATTATTATTAAATGTGGGGCTTTCGTATGGAACATGCCAGATGGCTTGCCGAAAAAAGCTGCATGTGCACCCATACAACGATGGAATATTTATCACAATATTTCCAGGATAGACTAATAAGCACAGGTCGATGGTCACAAATTGTATTTTTTTGCTAATTTTGTCTCATCTTTGTTGTTATATTGTGTGTTTTTAATATAAGAAACGTTCTTGTCTTTATGTGATTTCAATTTTATAATTAAAACTGGTTATATGTTATTTTAGTTCTTCTTATATGCTTGTTCAATGTTATTTACTTTTTGTGTAACAAAACGTTCACTATGTATAATTTAAAACGTTGCAATAATATATTTATTTTTAATATACCACCAGCTTTTAAATTTCTCGCCCAATCTGAAATACCCGCCTGTACGCTACTGGAAATAGTTGGGACCACTGCATGTGCTAAATGGATAATAGCTTTATTTGAAGGAAGCGGCACATTCAATCATTGTTGATCACCCGGTATAAGGCCGCAAAAGCACTGCATAAAAAGTCGCATTTTTTTTGTTTGTCCACGATAACATTTGCCTCGACCAGAAAAAATTGTCCTTCTTTTCCATTTACTATGCAGAAACTTCCCACAAATCGATAAGTAAAGGTCCCATAAAATTATACCGAAATATTGGGTTGATTAAACATTTCGAGTCTGTGGCCGCCAGTCTAGTTTGAGTGGCGTGTTGATAATTATTTAGCTGAGGAATTTTGTATCGTGGAGCAGGCATCTCCAATTACGCTTAAAGTGGATTTTTAATAGAAACCTTGTTTGTGTGCTAAACTGTCGTTCGTTGAAGTCATGTGTCTCGTATCGTAACGCTGCCTTTTATACGTGCTTCATTCTTACCCTTTGAGGGGGATATATTGCCGTTCAGACCCGCAGACCCCTATGCAGTTTCCAGTAAGTTCTCATATTTTGGAGGCAATAGCTTGGACGCGATCCCCCAGCTTGGTTGGACGTCACCAGAGCAGCTAAATCCTTCATAAGATATTGTGTCAGTTTACAATAATTGTAATCAGCGTAAATATACAGTGAAGTGATCTTCTAAGTACCACCATGCTAAGTAGCGTTGTTGTGAATTTAAACAGTACGAGTTTGAATATGAATTACCACCTTGAAGTTAATTTTTAGCATTTACCGTCAAGTTTTAATGTCTGTATGTAGTTTTACGTTGCGAGATCAAGTAATTACTGTCTTTGTGTCATATTTGAGTATTTGTTGTCAATTTTGATTGTTGTAAAGTAGTTTCTTTGTGTAAATTTAAAGCTGTTACCATTTTTGAAGTAGTTATATCGTTTGTCATGTTTACGGCCTGTGTTTAGTTTAAACGTTGGGCCATTAACCTCACTAACCTTTTTCTAGTATTTTTAACTGTAACGAGTAATTATTTTAATGTTCATTATCTCCTACATATTTTGCTACATTAATATAGTTAATTTTTATATAGTGGTCTGTTTCATTAATAGATTGATGATGTTTGCATGTGGATTTTGTGTATTTTTTCTATTTATAAGGATTCAGACAGCTGTAAGAAAATGTAAGTCAAGGTAAGTTTGACTCAGCTATTTGTGTTCGCCGCTCAAGCATTGCCAAGGTAGAATTAAGAAGGTGGGCCATTTCTTCCACTTTCTGGATGAGCTTACCTGTAGTGTTGTTCCCGATATCGACAGAAAAGTGGTGGTGCTTGGCAATTAACATCTTGATCTCGTTTACCGGATAGTAGCCCTTTGTTACAGACCATCGTAATATAATAAACTGACGCTCTGTCGTAAAAACTATTCCGTGTTGTAACATATTTTTCATTACACACGGGGAAATATTAATCTAATAGAATAATAACAATTTGTGGTTGCAAATCCAACAATATTTAATAAAGCGAATTTGATTATTTATAATAAATTAATATTTATTACGTCGTATCTTACACGTACATACATATAAAGACTTAAATAAACAGGGCTAATAGATATTCACAATTGTTGGCATCTTTAATAGTGTATGAATATAATCTAGTTGGTATTAACAACTACTTACAAAACTGTACCTGTAATTGTTAAATTACAAATACCGTTACACCATTTCTATTCGAATTATATTACTATTATATAATCATTATAGTTTGATTTCTAGTTCGCTCTAATAGTATGCAAAAATAGGATATATTTCGTCAAATGAACAAACGTTTAATGTCTCCATAATACTGTATATTGTTGAATGACGATGCAAAGCGATCTCATTATCTTATTATGTGCTTTACCACGTTATACCGCAGTACTTCTTGCTTTTATGATTCAATGTGCTTTCCTGAAATAAAAGAATTAGGACAACGACATCTACTTCCACCAAACATCCATACCTTGTCGTTTTTATTGATGCAGGATATATATTGTCTTCTCGTGTAATTATTTTTTGTAGCTATATAACAAGGCATAGAGAGATTATATTTTATCTCCTGTGGCTCAGGAGTGAAAGGATAGCTTTCAATGGTATCAGCGTTGCAGGGTGCATTAACTACCATAAGAATCAAATTAGTGTCTGGTATGGGATGTACAATATACGGCCTAAAATAAATTTATTACTGTTGAACCATTTGAAGCAACATTTTTAAAAATTACCATAAGCATTCAGGTATTGTAAACATGTTTTCGTTTGTGCCGGTAAAGGTGTCACGTTGTAAAGTGTACAGATACCTCTCTTGATCACAAGGAGTCGGCAAGGTTTTCCTTATAGCTAATTTGTTGTATTCAGATGTAATAGCCCGAAGACAAGCGTTGTCTTTGTGAACAGCCCCCATGATGGATTTTGCAAAACAAATGACCGACGTAAACATCCACTGGAGAATCCCATATATATTTGCGAAGAACTACAAATGTGGCGAAGATAAGTAATATTTAGCTTTCATTTTTAATTATGGATTTTTCTTTGTAAAAATAGTAAAAGCAAAGAAACTCACTGTTGTTCTTCTCGAAGCGGGTGACTTTGCCTTTGACTTAGTCTTTGGCTTGGGCTTGGGGGGATCCAAATAGCAGATATCCTGGTAGTCTACGAATCTGGTTTGTCTGTATACGCCATTTTCAACCATGTGCTTCATTATATCGGGGCGAATATCCCCTAGGAATTCACCAGTATGGCCTTCGTCACTTACTACCACATACGCGTTGTTATCTAACACGAAGCAAGTTAGTTCTTTAGAATCACAAGTATGTCGACACGTTTTGCTCCCACACTAAAACAGTTTAAAGTGGTTTAAGTTAAACAGAATTTTATTACCATTTAGAGTAATGCAATTCAAAGGTAAAATTCCCCCGAAGGAATAGCTAAAGTTTTCTAGCTAAATCGATAACAAGCAAGTTAGACACAGAGTATGTAGTTGAGTGTGACAGTTTCCCACTTTATAGCCGTTCTGGGACGATTATCGGCCGTTTGTAAAGCATTTTACCAGATTCAACAATCCCAAGGCATAGCCTACGAGTTTGAAGCTTCGAAGTTTAATCTCGCTTTATTAAAGCGAAGCCTTTACAGCCTGCTTTGGTAGGATATTTAAGAAATTCTGCCGTTTCGTATTCATACATTCCTTGACGAGTGCATGTAGTAGCTGTATCAAAAGGCTTTTCAGTTTTGCTATCCGTCGCTCTGGTCGCTGTCTGACAGCTTTTCGAATGAGCCCCGAATTGCTACATTCCAAAGCTAAGTTATATCTGTTCCATTAATTAAAAAATATATTCGTGTGTTATGAATTATTGCCGCCCTGAATACGCTGTAGTCTAATTAGAAATTACCAAAGTTTGGAAATGTGCCCGCTGAGAGTGCTTGAAGCGTCTTTTTGGGTGCTACGAGCCTGTCAGAAGGCTGTTGATATTTGTTAACCGTTGAAAAATTACTCTACGAATTTTGTTGTGGTAGAATTTAGAGTTGTTTCGAATGGTCACAGAACCACCAGCTGCGGGCCATTCTTTGAATATCGCCGTTCTTGAATTTAACACATTGCAATTTATATGTACAGCGTGATGCACCTACGCGAATTTTTGAAGTAATATAAGCATTTAGATACCAAAAAGGTAAGTCATCTCTAAGCAATTTCATGTAGAGGAGCGTCCACGTCATCTCCAAGCAGATGCAGCAATTGGCGCCTAACAATTATCTGAATTTTTTCAGATATTTTTGAGACTAGCGAGCGAGCACATGTTAAAACAAAAAGCCGTTGATCTGACTAGAACAGCATTAGTCTATTGCGGGCTTGTAAATATGTTTGCATATCTCTTAGTCACAACTAAGAAAAAGAACATTCAATTTGACAAAATTAAAATCCAAAAACAATTAAATCAAGACAATCTCAATTTAATGCCTGCTAGGTTCTTCAGAATAACATTTTACCTCACTCGTAGTCTTCCTGAACATCGATTCTAAAACAGAATGGGAGAACTGAAACCCAACCACTGCAACTGGCACTCTTCTTGATGAAGTATCACGAATAATTGCATTAGTGGCAGTAACGAGTGTCTTGTTATTTGGTTCTGAAAACGTGGTTGTAAATTAACTAATTATTTCTGTGCTATTAGATTTACCTGGTTTAAATGGAACTGAATAAAGGAAACTCTTCGGATTTCCGTGGTAGTTATGTTCCACAGATCTCTTGTACCATATTTCATCAATAGATTTGTTGTTTTCTCGCACAAAATACCTACGATATTATCTTTTTTACTAGCACAATAATTAAACGAAAATAAAATAGAAGAAGAACGTTTCATTTCATCGATGGCTCTGGAGTCTGATTAACTTTATGCCTTTAAACAAGAACCATTTTGCACGAAGTTTTACTACGAGCGTGTATGATATAACCCATTGAGAACATTGTTATAAGCATGGATAATGCCAACCCAATATTGTCTATAAAGCAGGGAAGCAACCTCTATTTTTTTTTAGAAAAGCTATAGTATCGTTGTTTTCCAACTCACGGTTCTACTGCGTCGTCAACGCCACTTCGCCATCTTGTAAGCCCCGTATGAGTAGCTAGAAACGCAAGGATGATTTGATATCTATTTACGAGTTCAGTCCTACAAAAATTGTATGTCTTGGTTAATTAACAGACACAAATTCATTTTGGAACTTGTACCATTTGGCAAAACGATCTTCGAACCATTCAGTTGACTTTGCGTCTAATATGAGTGTGTTAACAAGAAGAGGGTAACCTACAAACATAACAGATTTTAAAGTAATAAAGACTGGAAGAAACAGAAGGAATAGATAAGATGATTGTATCATTGTGGTCTCGCATATAGGAAAACTATCTAAGTACAGAATTTCACCCAAGGAGAACTGTTTTATTCAAGTAGCTCTTAAATCCTAATTTTACTCACAGTACTTGTGCCAAGTCCAGTCTCGCTGCTGAATTTCCTCCAAAAAATGCATGAGCTCCTCTTCGGGGGTGTCGAAGTGAATCCTTCGAGTCCCATAATGTTTGCAATACAACCTAAATATATGTTTTTAAAACTTTAGATTTATTTCTAATAGAAAAAGATAGTATTTTTAATTACGTTAGTTGTAACTTTTTATGTGTATTTAAAAATACACTTAATAAGTTAAGAAATTATCGTACCATTCTGGATGTATTTTCCAATTCCTAGTGTTTCTTAAGCCGCTCAAGAGTTTAGGGTTTTGAATAGATGGTTTAACGTCGTATCTCGCACTACAGAAGCCATATTCATGAGGTATTACAACAACGAGACTGAAAGGTCCGATCTTTGTATAAAAATAATGTCGCCGCAATAATTGAATTCTTTTCTGTAACAGCAGCAACATAGGCGCTTTAGATAGAAGAAATAATAATCTCGTATATTGAATGACTATACAGCTGCATACAAATTGCGTATATAAGGTTCAACATCTGCAAAATACAAAATCTGTAAAAGGCTTTACCCAGAACTTCCCTCGTCGACATTGTGACACTAAATAATTTTAAAAATCAAATTAAGTTAGGAGTAAAAATATCTTCAAGTTTCTAATACATTAAATACATTTTCACCTAAAAAAATATAGCCTGCTGGGGGGATTCGAACTCCTCCGCATCTGCGAAGCAGGTCGTAACCACATCGATTTTTCGCCTGCTCCATCGAGACATTGGAACGACTGCGACGCGCCCCTGTGAAGATCTGAAGAAATCTCGGAAGGTGATTTTTTCGCGATTACAATACTTCCTTCGTCTTTCAGACGAGGGAAGTAAAAAAGCCATTGAGAAAGTAAAGTAGACTACCAAATACTGGATTTAAAAAATCTGATAGTTGCGCGGTACCTATACTAACAATAAAAATGATAAAGTATTCTAACACAAGAAAAAAGCTACTATTACCGAAACGAATACATTTGATTAGAAATCACTTCGATTTTCCGTCCGATTTTGCTATAGGTTCGGTAACCTAGAACGCCGTAGCGTACTTCAGGTTGCTTAAATAGTTTTTAGTTACTTAATTTCGTATTTGCGAACCAGCTTTAGGGTGGGGTTGTTTTATGGCATCCATTTTGTTTTCGGAAATTTCGGGAATTCTTGACTTTCGAAGCTATGCGATGTGTTTTTTCCGGGAAACGTCTTGTGGGCGGATTTTCTCCCAAATACATCGTCGGCAATATGAGGCAGATTTGGCCTTATTGTTTTGCCAATTGCTGTACCCATCTGGTTACCTCAAGATGTTATAGTATTTCGGAAGTAAAACTACTGTTAGCCGCCCACAAACGAAATTATTTCGTTGTCTTTGCTTTCACGTGAACTAATGCTTTGTCGAATTTATTTTTAGGCCTTTCCCTTGTTTTATTTTCTCTTTTCTCTCTTTTCCTGTTCGTTGCATTTGTGATTTAGCATTTCCACTTGAATATTTCTACGAAGATTTCACCGTGCTACCTGTTGCAAATCCGTTGAAGTAGCTTCACGTTGCTGTTGTAGAAAAAATTAATCAGAGTAAGCAGTGTCTACAAAAGAAGAAGAGAGACATGTTCAACCTAATACCTGACGTGTTATTGTAGACTGATACCCTGAAAGTGGATAAATTAAAAACTGCAAAACATGGCAATTTTATTTTTGTAGGTTACATTTTATTTATTGAAAATTACGCCTGTCCTTGCTCCTGACATTGTTGAAGTCGCTCACAAAAGTTTTGCATTACCCGCTGCAACATTTAATTCGGGAATCTTGTCAACCTTTGCGTGTATATTTCGATTCAACTCTTTCAGTTTGCGGACATTGAGCAAACACTTCTGACTTTAAGTATCCTCATAAAACAGTTAAAACTTAAAAGTTATCCAATCTGGCGCACGCGACGACCAGTGAATATTCCTAAACCTGGAAATAACACAACCAGGTAACATTCTCTGCACAATTGCCATAGATCCTCTAAGAGTGTGGAAAGTAGCTGTGTCCTGCTGAAACCATACTCTACGCATATCCACACCTACATTGCAAAGTTATTGTTCCAAGTTTTGTAAGATTTGTTGGTATCGTTGTGATGTTACTGTAACATTCAAGCTTCCACAACAAAATTGCGTTGAATGTTTGACCAATTCTCCGTATCGTCAATTAAACTGACATTTGCTGTACGTCTGACTATGTGATTTATTTTCCTCAAATTGTTTTTCAATGGATGCAGCTTGAAAGAGTATCCTTGATTCTGCCTAATCCAATATATGGATACACCCGTTGGACATAGGGAGCAAATCAATAATGCATGATTGTATGAGTAGGTGCAATAAAAGACTGCTCTACACTCTAAGAATGAATTCCTAAAACACACACAAAAGTATAGACGTCTTATTTTTTATATATAGCAGTAAATTATTGATATTGCAAGAATCATACGAATGTAGTATAGAACAAGTTGTTATGATTTAAAGCGGCACCCATTTAATTTCGTTGTCTGTAGTACCTATTCCATATTGTTACGAATCTATTCTATTCTGATGTCTTTGGTACTCAGTTCATATTTCGCGCGTTTTTGCCACGACTACTTTTTGGCTGCAGCGCAGAGATTATAAGGCCGCAAATGTTAGCTCTACGTTTTTTTTCCTGCTGCCTCGTGAGCAGCATAAAGCCAGTTTAAGCGTTCAGTAAAAGTGTTCTGGGAATTCATGAAGGTATGCAGTTTGATTTTGTGTATTGGTTGCCTATGCCTTTCGGCGGTTTTGCGTTTCTGAACCATGATTTCTACGCTACTGGTTTTCTTCTTCACGCGTTCCCAGAACAGCATGGGGTAAGTAAGGAATCCTTTTTCAGGCTGTATTTAATTTCGCTTGTATTCTATTGTGGATCTTCCCCCTTATAGTAGTCACCGGGGAGCCGCGACATTAACAAAGGTGTTCGTTTCTAAAACGTTTGGGATGCGGAATGTAGTCTAGAGCGTGACCTTAACCCGTGCTATCTACAATCGCGGCCCCTTTAACCCTTGCAGGGTGTACTTCTAAGAGCACAGGAAGGGACCGATTCAGAATCTTATCTTCAGGCCAAAGTCTTCCCCTTGTTTTGAAACATCTACTGGCGATCAGTGCTTTGTCGCTCGAGCTTGTTCAGGCGTTTTGGAGTCTGGATCACCTACGTGATCTTGAGGGTCTACAGTACCGCCTGGTAAACCTTTGTCTGATTTTAATGTCTGCGATAAATCTTGTATCGCAGTATAGAACTGTTGTGAGTATGTATTAAGAAACATGTATTAGATGTTACGCGTTATTCTGAGGTGCCTCATAATTTGTTAACCTGTGTTTTATATTTACATTCATGCTAATTATACACTGTTATATTTGCATTCGGGCATTATTTATTTGTTACTGCTACCTGTACTTGAGTTGAGCTTCTTTTTCAGATTATTTTATGTTACTAGAGTTTACGAATTACGAATGCCTGGATACACTTGTCGTTATTTGTTAAAAATCCGTTGGAGCCCTTTTTCGAGTATATTTAAGAGCTGTACACTCCGTTTCCATTGAGCAAGTTTCGACCGGCAATTGTATCCAAGTAGGCACAAGTTTGTGTATTTTTCTTGAGGTATTATCCCACGGCAGACTTGTTATGATAAGAAATTTTGATAACAAAGTTAAACGCAGGCTTTCACGACCTTTCCGGGTTATGCCGTGGTCGTCGATTTAATCTTGACGTTGCGCTGCTTATGGTGCCAGCTTCTTCAATTGTTTTCTAAAGACTGATGTTGGTGTCTCGTACTGCTGGTTATATAGCGAGGAGTCGTTACGGTTGGCTATTCATGTAAATTTTGTATGTTATTGGAACTTGTTATTCTGCTTCGTTGCTCACGTGAAACTTGTGTATGGTTCGATTGCTTGTAATCGTTTTCTCGATTGAAGTTATTCGAATTTTTAATAATTTCTAGAGATGCCTGAATAACACGATAGTATGTTCATGGAGTCGTAATTTAATAAGTGTTCTGCGGTAGCTGATCTTTGTGTCCTAGTAGGAACAAGCTTTAAGGATGAATGGTTACAGTCGACGAGTCATCAAGAAATTATGCCAATACACCATAAAACCAAAAGAACCTAAACCTAAATCTATAAATTATGTCCGCCTTTTCTTCATCGCCGGAGTAACAGATAGAAGAGATAAGCTCTTGGATAAGAAAAACATCGGAGTCTGCTATGGTACGATGAGAAAGGTCGAACACTTGATCCCTTCCAATAAAGATTATTTTCCCAGGCCACAGAGAGAAGGCGTTTACCAGTTTACCTGTGGAAATTCTTACATCGGAGAAACGAAAAGAAGTATCCAATGTAGAATAAAAGAACAAAGCCACACACGACTTAGAAACACACAAAAATCAGCCATCGTAGAACACTTATCAGAACCACAGAATAAATTACGTCTCCGTGAACATACTACCCAGGACTAAAAAATACTTCCCTCCTGTTAAAATCTGAACAATTTCAATCGAGAAGACGATTACCGCCTTAGTAACACATGGAAGGTAGCTCTGCAAAACCAAGCAAATCATAAACAAGTTTCATGTAAGCAACCAAGTGGAAAAACGACAAGTCTCAATAACATACAAGATTTACATGAGTTACCAACCGTAACGAGTCCTTGGTATATAACCAGGAGCATCAGAGACCAACATCGATCTTTAGAAAACTGACAGCTTGAGCAGCGAAACGTCAAGTTTAAGTCGACGACCACGGCATAACCCGGATTATGTGTAGAACTTCCAATGCAGAAATTATTGAGTTTTACGAAGGCAAACCTACAAAAAGACATATTGAGCAGTTGAAGGTGTTTAGCTATATAATAACGATATATTTTAGTAGAATTACTACCAGGGTACCACAGATTAAAAGCCACGATAGAAGAGGTACCCAAAAGCCTAAACAAACATTTAACGGGATTGTAAGAAAGATAATACACAGTGCAATGATAATGGATAAAAGCAACTAGAAGCCTGACTAAATGGAAGAATGAACAGAACAGATCTTATATTACAACAAAGATATAAAAGTATCGCAGATCACAGTTGTACCATCATTCAAGTATTAATAACAATACATTTAAAACAACTAGAACTACCCTTAACATATTATTGTTAAAATACCATTAAAGCGTTACATACCCTGTTATCTATGGGACTTTTTATATTGAAAACTGCAGATCCAGTCTTCTGATTTACGATTTGCTCACGCATCTGTAATAATCGATGGTTAAATAGGGGATGTTAGGTGTACTTAAGTGTATGTAGATACCTCTAACATTTCTTTGTTAAAATTTCTTGGCTCGTTCAGGTCGTCCACTAATTCCGCTTCCGTTAAGTCTACTCTGTTGTATGTTGGTTTAAGATTATTTTCGAACTAAAGAAGAAAGTAAGTTGGGAATTTACGAGCTTGCAATGTTTTAGTCTTACCTCCTTTCTATGATCTGGATGCAATAACAAAAGTCCGTTGTTGGTTAATATGAAAGCGTAACCATTGACTCCTATCTAGTTTTTTAAATACCATGTTAGCTCAAACAAACTAAATAATTTATGATTTTATACATACTCTGTGTGGCATTGTCAATTTTTGATAAAATTGATGGGCACATCCACTGCAGCTACACCAAGAACGTGGGTCTTTGAATAAAAATTATTATTAAAGTGAGCTACTGTGGCGAATATACCTACTTCTCCTGGTCGAAGATCATAAACCGGCAGAGAAACTGTTGTCATGTATTTGAAGTTTACCTTTTTGCGGTATCTAGCATAGTCCTAGAACATATTTATTAACTTACAAATTTGTTTGCAATACATGAAACTTACGTGTTCAGTTTTCAACAAAAAATGATCATTTTCCATGTTCTCATCGAAGATGCAGCTGTACTTCTTGTAAGCCTCCCTCGTATACTCTATTAATATGTCCCTTTGTACATTTCCCTCGTGTTTATTCCAAAGCCAGTTGGTTAGTCTTCGATCAGCTAAATCAGCATATGCTCCTGTCCATATAGGTTCTGGCTTTTCGTTGTTCATGTTTAACGGTCTAGATAGCACTGTCAGATATTTCAAAACTTTTTCAGGTATTTCTAAAGGCTCACTTATGTTGACATAGTAGCCTAAAATGAGCAAATAATTATTGTGCTCAAAATATAGTAGGCTTGTAATCTAATACTAAGATAAGTATGAGAATAATCAACTATAATCAATATTAACAAAGCAATCTGAATTTTCGTTTGGAATTTTAATTGGTTGTAATTTACTTGTAACTCAAAGCTTTCTATTTATTACCCATATTCGCACAAGCGATCCATGACATTTGCACCTCATCAGATGGGAGAGTGCCAATTAAAAAGGTAAAAACTCGCACAGATGTGTAGTAAGGGTCTTCCCTGGCGTAGGTGCTAAACAAATCAGCAGGATCGTAGTCATAGTCAATGCCTTCCGAAATGAACATTATGATTTGATTGCAATGTGCTGGAAACAAAATTCATACATTTCATTTTTAGATTACTACATCAATTATAGTCACCTTTTCCGTCAAAATTTCTGTACTTTTCCAAAGTTGCAAACGCCATTCGAAAAGCCTTTTTCATATTTCCATGCGAGTATGGCTCATGTTTGTTTAGACTTTCCCGGAGAAGTCGCAGATTTTCTTCATGGGCCTAAAAAGGTTACGTTTTGTAGATCAATAATTCACATGTTAATTGAATAAAGACTAAAAGATTTTATCAAATATTTTTATTCGCAACCATATAAGTAATGTTAACATTACTGACCTCATTTGAGTGTGGGAAGTCGTGCATTTCGCCCGTTACTTCCCGCACTCACTTCCCGCACTCGAGTGCGGGAAGTGAGTGCGGGAAGTACATTCCCGACCGCTGTGTAGGTAGGGACACTGGGAATCTCGTTCATCCATTCATGCGCTTCACAATCTGTCGTATCATAATATAATAATTCTTCCAATTATTTTTTAGAATAAAGTGGTTGCGAATAAAATAGTATACATAACACGGTGAAAAGTTTTATTCCAGTCTCGAGATAAATTTGACCTCGACGCTACGCCTCTCGGTTAACTACTTAATCTCTCGACAGGAATGAAACACTTTCCGCCTCGGTATGTAATCTACTATTGTACATTTTAGTTTTTCTCTAGAGATGTAATGGTACGTAATATTCTAACTTTACCTGCATCAAGGTATAGTTAAAGCAATCCACGAGGGATGTGTTTCGTCATTAAATAAATAAATATTGACATAGTCGTTATCCCCTAGTGTATCGAGGATATTGTTTACTAAAGCTTTTGAGAGTATCCAGTTTTCCTGCCACATAGAACCTGTCATATCCATAAGGATAATAACATCCTTGGGAGAACTAATGGATTCGAGAAACCAGGCGCGTGTTCGAAACTCGAAAGTTCTGTCGTACTTCTCTTGAGACCATTCCACAGCTACAACAGTTCTGTTAATACTCCTGAAACGTCCAACTTTAAAAGATGGAAATACCCGGATAATGCCTTAGGAACCCACTAGCTCCTGCGAAATATTGCCATATTAGTGTGGGGTCGTCCCGATAGTTCTCTTTGAACACCAAATCTAGAGCCTCAGACCAGCGTACGTCGTTTAAAAGGGGTTCCTCTGAAAGAGAGAAAACTTGGATAAGCAATACACAACGAAAACGGTATTTTAATGCTTACCGCGATCATAAATACTAGTAGACACTCGTACAGAACTAAAATTCAAGTTAACGTCAGCAGCAAAATGGGGATGATGAACTAGAGGCAAGTGTCTGTGATAGCCTGGTTCGTATTTTATATCGGGCCTTATTTGGCAAGACTGATTGTCTGCAATAGGGGAATGTACTTTGCTCGAAGCTGTGCTCGAAGAAGATGCTCTTTTTACTTTTTCAGGATCCTTAGTAATCCTGCGATTATTCATCTCTAGTTCACAAGCAAATTGTTTTTCTCTCTGCAAATGTTATAGGAACAATGAGTTCTTAAGACTAACGTCGTTTCCCACTTTAAGCTTATTTAAGTTGATACTGCATAATTTATGTAATTTATCAGAAAATTACCTCTATCATATCTTCATAAAGCCGCTGATCAACTTCAGGATCCGAAGTAGTGTTCGTAATGTTATCGGCGTTGTAATAGTCGTACGTATCGTTTTCAAATATGGGTTCTTTGCGATAAAATGATAAAAATTCAGCCCGTTCCACAATCTTCTGCAAATAAAACAATGTTTAAGGCATGCATGTACCTATGAAAAGTTAATTAATAGTTAGAACTGATATTGATATACATAAAGTAGTATTTGCTCTGTATTGTTTATAAATATCAAAAACATTGTTTTCCATATTCTGGGTACATAATATGTACGCAATTTTATAGCTCTATCGTTATAGTTATTAACGACATAAGGCAGTTAGTAAGCATCTAACAAACGAGGATAAATTTGTGGCCGAGGCCGTCAGGTCGAAGCTAATGAATTTATCCGAATTAGTTAGATGCGATAACGGCCGTATGTCGTTGAATATTTTTTATAACGCTTATAAAAATTGAAATTTTAGAGCAATTTAAATGAAAAAATTAAATAGTATTAGTAACGCGTGTTAGAAAACTCGTCGTAACAGAGTCACATATGGAAAAGAATTACGTTTGGCAATACTGAAATCTATTGTTGGTGACACTGTAAGTCTATGTCAAATTCGATGTTAGTAGGTTAGGTTTTGCATCAGTTTTGACACAGACTGACGCAAAAGCTAACCTGCTAACCGCGAATTTGACATAGACTTACAGTGTGACCAACTATACATTTCAGTATTGCAAATGTTAAAATGTTACTGTTCTCTTATTTCGTAACGACCTAGGCTGTTATGGGTAACTTTTCAGTCAGGTTGACAGTTCTGTTATTGACAAATAACAAGTGGGTG